>OU426980.1:82495275-82765275 GCA_911387785.2 Aelia acuminata
CGTTTTCTACCCTCGAAGCCATATCAAAATGTCGTGCGCGTATATTATCCCTTTAATATTTACTGAAACCTCCGCGGTTTGGTTAAACGCAAGCACTGATTAAATATAACACAAAAAACAAGCCACGTATCATAAACCCGGTTACAAGAATTATTATCACAGCCTTCACCACATCACTAATTTAACACTGAAGAAAAAAACAATCACGAGAAAAAGAAAGAAAACGACTCAAGGTTTAACGCGAAATTGTGAAGCATTTTTAGATAAATTAAAGAAATTATCAAACTTTAACTATATTCACCTTAATGCCACTTTGTATAATTTAACGAGAAATGTTAACTAATGATTTAAAGAAATTTGTAAGTACGTCCCCACAAGGGATGCCATTTTAATTGCTACGTTTCTGGTCTCCCGCTTTTCTAAGGCGGGTGGGGGTTACCAGAAACAGCTTATATCAAGTTAATATATGAAATCAATATAATGAATATGTATCAATTGTATATTGGATACTTTTCCAACGGTGACGTGTTTGCCAATTCTATTTTATTTTAATAAACCTGTAGCATAGGGTAAATGATAATAAAAAATCTGGTGCGTGCGCGCAACACACAACTTTCACTTACCAACTTACTCAGATTAGAAATTGACGTGTTTTGCTAATAATCATTTCCCAAAGTCACACATTTTTCTACATTCATATCTTATTTTTGTTAATCGTTAAAGCCGTTTTTGAGTAAATAAAAAAACCTGTGAAAATGATACAAAATTTATTAAGTAAAGTCCCCCCTCCCGTAGATCAATTTTGATGAAATTTTTACAGTCATATCTCGGGCATATAAATACATCAAATACCAAGTTTGATCAAAATCGTTAAAACCGTTTTTGAGTAAATAAAAAAAACATGTGAAAATGGTACAAAATTTATTAAGTAAAGTCCCCCCTCCCGTAGATCAATTTTGATGAAATTTTTACAGTCACATATCGGGCATATAAATACATCAAATACCAAGTTTGATCAAAATCGTTAAAACCGTTTTTGAGTAAATAAAAAAAACACGTGAAAATGATACAAAATTTATTAAGTAAAGTCCCCCCTCCGGTTAATCAATTTTGATGAAATTTTTACAGTCATATTTCGGGCATATAAATCGATCAAATACTCAGTTTAATCAAAATCGTTAGAGCCGTTTTTGAGAAAATCGAAAAAAACTTAAAAAGTTATTAAATAAAGTACCCCCTCCCTTTGAGCAATTTTGATGAAATTTTCGCTGTCACATCGCGGGCATATACCTACACTAAATACCCAATTTCAGGTTCCCACGGTTTATAGTTTTTGAGCTAGTCTGTTCACATACACACACACACACAGACCATTTCGCGGGACTTGGTTATTTCGACTCAGGGGGGCCCAAAACGTGTATTTCCGTTGAAAACCGGAAGTCGAAAATTTTCACGATCGCAATACTTCCACTTACTATATATTTCATATATAGGTAAGTGAAAGTAAAAAACAAATCTAAATTGAACTATATCTTTAATTTTATTGACCAATAATGCAAATCATTTATAGCCCCTTTAATATATCATATAAAGATACTTTACTGACACAAATTAGTTAATGGATGCTGACTGGGAACTTGACATTATTTAATAAATACTGACCACATAATATTACAACTAGTACTGTATATGTATTAACCTTATCTGGTGGGCACTCTCTGGTGTTGTCTCTGGGCTATCTGCTGGATCAGTCCCTGCCATCTCTGACGCTCTCTGAGACTCAGCACAGCATCCCATCTCGGCCTGTCTAGCTATCTGGACTCTGCCGCTATTATCTATCTGGTCCTCTGCCCTTCTCGTTCTTCTCTCGCCCTCTTGGCACACTCCCCGACCTCTGTCCACCTTCGACCTCTCTCTCTTCCGCACTCTCCCGAACTCTCCACTCGACTTTTTCCTCTCTCTCCACCCGACGCCCCGAGCCTCCTTCTCCTCCGTATAAATCTTCTTTCCCCCACTCTCTTCGGACTTCTTCTGATTGGCTGGCTGCAGACTTCTCCTGATTGATTGGTTCCAGACTTCTTCTGATTGGCTGGCTGCCTAAAATTTCCCTTCCTTTCTATATTTAACCTGATTCCCAGCGGCCTCTTTGCCGGGGCAAAACCAAGGTTTATGGCCACAAATTTCTCTAACAACTTCTTAGGTATTTCTCTGGATGTTTGTCGGCAGCATTGTTGGTCTTAGGCTTTGCTTATTTTGAATTTCTAACAGAAGGTTTAAGGCCCCCATAACTTACAAGGTGGTATTTCCAAGACCTAGCCCCCTTCAGGTAAAACTGACCACCTGGTTGACCATATACAGTACTTTACATATTTTGATATTAAATTATTAATTCGATTTCCTTTTCCTATCATGGCAGCATCCACAATACACAGTACATCGATGTTTTGGACAAATAACAAACGGGTTATTATTAAAACATATTTGTTTTTGTCCAAAATATGGATGTTAAAACATATTCGTTTTCGCCCAAAACATCGATGTTAAAAAAAACTTGGTTATTGTTAAAACATCGATGTGACAACATATTTATTTTTATCCAAAACATCGAAGGTAAAATATATTTGCTTTTGTCCAAAACATCGATGTTAAACACATCTTTGTAATAGTTAAAACATTGATGTTAAGAGCATATATATTGTTGATGTTTTTTTCCAAAATATATTTGTTTTGTCAAAAACATCGATGTTAATAACAGCTTTGTTATTGTTAAAACATCGATATTAAAATATACTTGTCTTTGTATAAAACATCGATTTTAAGGCAACTTGGTTATTGTTAAAACATCGATGTGACAACATATTTGTTTTTATCCAAAACATCGAAGTAAAAACATACTTGCTTTTGTCCAAAACATCAATGTTTAAAACAACCGTGTTATTGTTAAAATGTATTCGTGAGTCAATTTAGCCTTGAACAGCGAAGCAATACAGTTACTTTCTAATTATTTTTAAATTTAACACATTGAAAACCGGCTCCATATTCTCTAGGTCAGGCAGGGAGCCGGAGGGTTTTTTTGGGTCATCAGTAAGCCGGTACATCCACAGGCCCGTACGTAGTTGGCCCTCAGAGTCGCCAAAGAGTTTGTTAACCCGCAATACACCAGAGAAAAGCACTGTTACCTTTCATTTTCGTTATGTTTTTTATGTTACATATTACTGATATAAAAATAAATTAAGAATTTGTAAGAATGATATAGTAAATTTAGAATTAAACAATTCTGAATGAATTTGAAGTAAAAAAAGTGAAGAGTAGTTCCTTTGAAATTGAAACTAATTGTGGGTATGGGAATTTTCAGTTAAAATATCATCATCAAATTACTGTAATACATCATTATTTTTGCTTATAAATTTTATTTTTAAAAAGCATTATGTATAATAAAAAACAACAAATAATATTAACTAATGAGATTATTTACAAGATTTTAATTAATTACACAATTGTAATCCTACCTAATTATTTTAATACTAAGTATAATTAACACTATTTACAATTGGTTTGATATGAAATTCAAATAAATTAGTATATACAAAACCAAAAAAAATATTCAGTTTGTGGTTGCCCAAGTGCAGTTTCAGCATCGACAAATCTCCTCGTTCTTGTTCCTCAAAATTTGTATATATAGTTTTTTGGTTTTTTACTAATCCACTGTAACTGGATAATGTAATATAATAATAAAATATAATATAAGTAGTGAGAATAATTTTAAAATTAGAGATAATAATAAAAATGAAAAAATGGAATTGTTAAACAAATTTTTGAATTCTTAAATACTTACTTCTTTCAGATGGCTGTCGACTGGGTCACATTTTCAATTCAATTAAATTTCAAAATAAAACACAACTTAATAAAAATAGACAACTTCGGCTATATAGCAGCTAGGAGGAAACCAAAAACGCCGAAATGACCGTCATGAACCAGAGCAGGTAGCTGACTAACTAAATTCAAAACTTTCCTACCTGGCCATCGCTTTTAAGCGAATAGGATAGAAGATACCTGAGTACGTCCCTGAGAAGTAGTTGGCCACCTGGGCTCGCCGAGTGATACGTACCTGACGTTGTATGTGTTAACCGTTTCTTCATGTTGCTATTACTTCATGTTATGATTGTTTGTTTGATGTTTCTGTAATTTATACGAAAAACAAAATAGTTCACCCAAATATTGTAATAATATCACCAGCATTTTAGTTAATTATGCCGACGTCTTTTGCCAGTCATATATTTTTTTATTGTAATATATATAATGTAGCAGTACATATTATTCATTCATTCATGCCTGTCTTATTAAACTGGTTTGAGTGTAATGAAATTTTAGTGAAAAGTGATACATTATTCTTAATTATGAAATGTTATTGATATATTAGATATATATGATAATTTGAAATACCTTTCTCACTCTTAGGAAGCATTCCACTTTCCCTGTAGGCATTGATATCTTCCAGAAACTTTTTCTCAGCCAGTTGAAAGCTCTTTTTTTTTTGTTGGTCCTTCTCTTCGTCTATTAACTTCAGCCTTAATTCATAGTCTTCTGCTAGTTTCTCTGATTCAAAAAATAAAAAGAACCTAACATTTCATTGAAAGTTCAATGAAAACAATAATTATTTCATTATAAATATTTCTATAATGGATTAATGAATATGGAGAAAAACATTTAATCACTCAATGTTTTGTGCTATACAATAAAACCACAATAAAAAAGCTTAGCGAGATATTAATATTTTTTCTCTTTCTAATTTAGTTGTAAATAGGGTAGCCTAATAAAATATACAAAATAAATTTCACTATAGATTTTTATAATTATATAACTGGGTGGGGGGGGGGAGGAAGTATTAGGATTGATCCCTCCCCCGAAATTCCAAGAAAAAAATTAGTGGGATGATATGATCCCGAAAAAGACTAACTAAAACCTTGGGTGGAAAGCAAGGAGTAGGAAGACCTAAGTGGAGAGACTCTTTGGACAATGATGGCAAGGAGCTTGGAGTGAGAGACTGGATGTTGACAGCTCAGAAAGACGCGTGGCAGTTGCTGTTAGCAGAGGCCATAACCTACTAGCGGGTTATAACGCCAAAATAGAAAGATAGATCATTTCTGGATTGGAGGTTTTTTCAATGGGCATACAAGAGCAGTTTTCCAGGGACAGAGGAATGTGGCACTTTGCAGCGAAAAGTTATAAATATAATAAAGGATTGGGAGAAGTGAAGCTTTAATCAATTTAACTGGAATGGGAGAAGAAAAAGTTGCAGGGATTAAAAGGGGAATGAATAAGAACCGGAGTTGGTGCTTGGAAAGGATGGGAAGTGTTAGAGTTGAGTACATCGGCTGAAATAGGAATATTTCAGAACTTTGAGGGGGTTTAACTAAGGAAAGTTTGCAGAGAATTGCCCACTTGGCTTTGGAGTCAGAGGTATAGGAATTGTTGGAAGTAGTGGGATTTGGCACGGCATATTAAGGATTGAGAGCTGTTCTGTTTTGAAGGAGCTTGAAGATGGTATAATCTTCAGTAAGTAGGGTATGCTGGAATCTTCATCTAGCCGCGTCTCATTGTTTCATACAATCCCTTAGCATAGGTGATAGCCGAGGAACTGGAGGATTCTTGGACGTCTTTAACTTTAGAGGAGCGTGACAGTCCAGGATAGTATAAAGTTGAGCGGTAAGGGTCGACCATGGAGTCAAAGGAGTTGTAGGTGTATTAAGGGGAAATAAATTAAGGGAGTAGAGGAGGTTTGAAAGATAGTTTAGAAGGTTATAAATTAGTGTCCTTTAAAAGGTGACTTTACAGAGAAATCTCTTGATTTATTATCACAAATAAACGAGTGTTTCACTAATTCTTTGACAATAACAGGTCCACTTAGTCTTTACTTTTGAGGTAACTTACAATTGTTTGTAAATCGTACAGTTCATACAAAAGTATAATTTAATTTTCAAATAAAGCTTTTAATTATCTGGAGATCTGAGATGGCAATTCCATGCAAGACCTTGGATAGTTTAGAAAGGAAAGAAGCTAACTCGCTCCATATTAGGAGAGTGCAAGTTACCTCCAGACTTGAACAATGACCAAACTACAAAAACCAAAACCAGTCACTACCAAAAAAACGGAACCCTGCATTTATAAAAAATCAAAAAATAGACAAACCCGAAAGTTCTACTACAGGAACCAAGAAAAAATCTAAATCATCAACCGCCCCTAAAACAGCTATTCTACCACTTAGCATAACCGAAACTTCTACAACAGGAAACAATAAAAATTTTAATTTATCAATAGCCCCTCAATCTGCCATTCCAACACCTGCCATAAATTTATCTTAAATTGCTCCTAATGCAACGAGGAATAATGATTCATTTCTTAATACCACTAATTCTAAACCCCCTCCAATCCATCTGAGACTTGTGAAAAACTATAAACATTTATGCCAACACCTAACATCCGAAGTCGGAGCTCATAGAATCTATTGCAGATCCTTGGCACATTTCTTTTCCAAACTATCTACAACTATCACCCTTCCTCGGAATCTTCACAATAAAACTTTATTTCATATGAAGGAATCTTACTTATTTTTTCTTCTAAGCTTTGTTCTCTCTACTTATTTTATTTATCTCCTCTCACTGTTCATTTAATGATGTTCAGTTAAATTCTTTTGAATGTTAGATGTGCCTATTATTTGATTTTATTTATTATTATCTATTGTTAATGTTATTATTTTACTATAGTTTTCTTCATTTGTTCTTTATTTTTTTATTTTTTGGAAGATCATTTCAATTTTTTATTTTTTTTATAAGTTTGGTGGCCAAAACTTTAGAAAGAGAGGTCTTCCTCAAGTTCGGGGTTCCCCAAATTATTATATGTGATAACGTTAAAAAAGAAAGCCCGAGATTAAGCTGTTAAATTGTGGTTCACCACAGTCTATCATCCACAAGCTAACCCGATGGAGCGTCCAAATCGAGTGATAAAGACCCTCCTAGCTTTCTAGGTGAAAGACAACCATAAGTACTGGGATAAAGATCTACACAAGTTGGCTTTTGCTATGCAGACTGCGGTACATGAAGTAACCGGTTATTCGCCAGCTTATTTGAATTTCTAAAAACTATGCATGTTACCTAGGACTATAATTGGACAAAAGACTCACTTGGAACATACATAAAAAACTAAAAAGACAAGAACTGACCAGACGATATAAACAACTGTCACACCTCCTAGTCTACAGATTATCACTTAACTTAGGAAACAAAAGACAAATATACAGCACGATACTAAAACCTATATGGTCCTATGGAGCAGAACATTGGGGTTTCGCTAAACAAGTACACTTAAACAAAATTCATACCACAGAGTCAAAAATTCTTCAAAAAATTGTAAACACTCCATGGTACATTTCTAACAACACATTACACAAAGACATGGACATTCCAACAGTAAAATCATACATTCACGACAAATACACTACATTTCACAGTTCAACTCATACCCATCCAACGAAGATTAAAAAGACAATGGTCAAGAGAGATATGCTCGAGCACATCATTTAAATCAAGCAAATCAAAGATAAACTTTGCATTATCCACAAATTTGCTAGATGCGCAGGCACAAATGACTTCAAATATAAATAAAAAAAATTGAAATGATCTTCCAAAAAAGAAAAGAATAAAGAACAAATGAAGAAAATTATAGTAAAATAATAACATTAACAATAGATAATAATAAATAAAATCAAACTAATAGGCACATCTAACATTCAAAAGAACCTTGCCGTACCGGCGTTAAACGAACAGCCATTTATACTTAACGTGACGTTAAGCGAACCAATATGGCTGACGTACCCAACGCTAGCTTATGATGAAGAAAAAAATATATATTATCAACATATTTTATATTATCTGAAAAATAAAAAATAGGAGACGAATTAGAACGGCGCACTAATATCACAAACACCTCATGTCACTTGGGAAAAACCCAAATCAAAAGTGACACTAGCTCTACACCCGAACACTGGCGAACAGATGAAGTACCTAGAACACCCGAACAGTCGACGTGAAGGCTGTTCGAGGATGGTGTACGAAGGTAAAGTTCGTAGAGTGTAAAGGCACCTTTAAATGAACAGTGAGAAAAGATAAATAAAATAAGTAGAGAGAACAAAGCATAGTAGTAAAATAAGTAAGATTCCTTCATATGAAATAAATTTTTATTGGGAAGATTCCTAGGAAGGGTGATAGTTGTTGATAGTTTGGAAAAGAAATGTGCCAAGGAAATATTGTCTAGGGAAAGAGCCAACCAAAGTCATGATAACAATGAGAAATACAAAAGTGTCTCGGGGTCACATTAACAATTTTATGAAGAACAGAAGAAAAATAAGGGCCTAACAAACCCGAAGGCTCGATATTGACAACACTAATTGGTCCCTACATACCTCCTCCAGTCCTGTCTCAGCTCACAGAACAAATCTTGAGAAGCTATTCACAATTCATCTTAGCCTTCCTCCGAGGTTTGCCGAGAGGCCACCGTATACTATGCAGGAATGATCAAAGTGGGGGAATATAATGGAGTTTACATGAACATACTATGAGTTTACATGTCGGGTAGGAGATGGTGGAAGCGATGAAAGAGTTTTAAGAGTAGAAATTGAACGTCAGGAAATGATTGCAATATGGTTTTTAACAGAGGAAAAGAAAGCAATGGGCTGGTCATTTGGGTAAAGGAGGGGGAAAGCTGGTATTGGCTCTGAGAAAAGATCTTGAACCAATCACTATGGCTTGGTATTTTAGTAGCTTTTACCACGATTCCCTTAAAATTTGCAGACACTGATTCGATCAATGTCATCGTGAATTTTTTAAATGCTACAGATAAACCAGAGGAAGGGAAGGATAGGCAGATGTGGGAATCATCAGCATAGAGGTGATGGGAACTATGACAAAATTTATTTGTGGAGATCATTAATATAGCAGTTAAAAAGGAAGGAAGATATACTCTAGCCCTGGGCGACTCCTGAGGTAAGTCTAAGATAAGAAGATAAAGGTTGATTGGGTACTGCAATAGCTTGGTTACGTTAAGAGAGATAAGAATGGAAGCACAAGATAGGACTATTGGGAAGGATTATGATTTTAACTTTGAGAAAAGGATTAAGGTTAATGGAATCAAATGTTATGAAAAAGTTAAGTAGTATAAGGACAGTTACTTTTTTATCCTCTGAACCTGAACATCTATGGTGATTTTAATTAGGGTGGATTGTGTCGAGTAGCTGGGTCGAAAACTGGATTTGAGAGGATGAAGTTGATAGGACTGTTCAAGGAATTTGGAAACTTGGGATTACACCAATTTTTCAAAGGATGGAGATAGGAAAAAATCTTCGGGAGAAGAAGGGTTAGAAGTTTTATTCAAAGGATGAACGGTGGCTTTTTTCCAGAAGGTTGGAAATATAGAATTCTGAAGAGAGAAGTTATAAATAAAAAGGAGATGACCTTTCAACGACGATTTTAATCAATTCAATTCTTTAATTTCTGATATTTTTTAAACTATTTAATTAGAAGATAAAAGATTCGACCACGGCCGGGAATCGAACCCAGGTCCTCTGGATCTACGTTGCAGCGCTCTTACCACTGAGCTAACCATGGGGCTGTCCCAACCGTGATCGAATCTTTCTCTTCTGTGATCCCTCCCCCTTTTAATTTCTGATAGTCAGAAAATCCACTCAGCCACATCGCCATTAAATATTGGTGCATTGATAGAAGGCGATTTGACGGCACGATTAGTAGGTTCATTGAACGTGTGATTAAGGATATTAATTGTGTATCTGATTTTTGTTCTTGAATTTCTACTGACAAAGCTTTGTTGGTCGTTTGTCTGAACTTTGCATAGGTGCATCTAAAAGAGATCGCCTAGCTAAACATGGTTAACTGGTGTTATTGGTTACTTATTTGACTTAAATTTTTTGTTTCCTTCAAATCTTTTGTTAAATCATTGGCTTCGGAAATGAGCTCATTGAAACGTTATTCTTGTTTGGTCACAGAACGAACATTAGGGGTCATTAAAAAAAATAAAAAGTTATGAAAATTATTACCAACAAAATTTAGCCACTAATTCAAGATTCCAAAAAAAAAAAAAATAAAAAAAAAATAAGATCGCTTTGAAAATATCAAAACAACAAATCAATATAATCTATATATAATATGAGTAAAAATAAAAGTCGGCAAACAGAGAACAAAAATTTAGGAGAAGTAGCGGTATTTTCCATTAACCGAAAACCTTCTTCCTAGCATCCGACCGAAACCAAATTTAGGCCGCAGACCGGTTTTGGGGATGAAATTGAAACTTATTTAGAGGTGCATATGTAATACATGTAAGTTTTTAACATGCCTAGTTTAGCAATAATATCAATATAAGCTTATAAAGACAGTAATTTAACTGAATTATTCATATAATAGGTGGGATTGGTATGGAAGAGTGGTAAGAGAGGTGTACTAGTTATAGGATCAAATTCCGGCCCCTATTTCCTAGGATGGCTGGTCCAGCGGGAAGTTAGATCATACCCCGATAACTAGTAGAGGCCTAAAAGTTGAAATATACTTGTTATAACAGGCTGATAATAATAACAATTCATATTACTATATCTAAATAATAACTAATATAAACATGTAATAAACCAGAACTAAATCCGATCCTGGCCCAAATCATCCACGGACGCCTCTGAATAGTTGAGCTTTAGAACCTTTTTGAGGTTATATTATGAATAGAGTTTGATAAAGATAAGTTTATTGATGTTTTCAGTTTTCCCAAAATAAACAAATTATGTTGATTCAGGAAGTTGACAAATTATGACATCATGAAAGATTAACTGTTTCTTTACTCGTATTTTTTTTTTTTTCCCCAAAAAGAAATGCATCACGCTCACTCAACATTATCAGGCACTCAATATAACTTATTATGCAAACTAGATAGCCAGCCTTAATGAAAATTTAGTGTAGAGTTAAAAATATAATCGTTTTTTATCATATAAACTTGTGCACAATAGGCCCAATGGGGCCGTGGTGCATTTGCCACGGAAGAAAAAAAAAAATCATATAAACTTGATAAGAGTTTTTCAATAAACTACAACTACTAGATGAACATTCAAAAACTGCGATTCATCTTAATATCCTCTAATAACCTGTCTGATAGAAGTCCGTGTAGTTAAGATTCGAGAGAAGGGTAGCTTACACCAGAAGACAGCTAAGTCCCAGAGCCCGTCTCAAAGTGACTGATTTATTACATTTTGTACATATAAAATTAATATACTTAATGCCTGATATGAAAAGTAAATCTCTACTATCATACAGCTGATGGATACAAAATGGTAGCCTTGTGAATACGTAATTTGAAAAGTTGGGACTTTTCTACTTTACTCCCCCTATGATTACTTATATGGAACAGTTACCTTGGAGGTTTCTTTCGAATGATAACACATGATCATTAAATATGAATTCATTGTAAAAAAGTTAAAAGGTTAAGTGCATATATTTCTCATTTATTGTTTAAAAGTTGATAATGAACCGATTTGAATTGTATTCGTACCTCGGAAATGATGATAAGAAAGCATTGCAAATGTTCCAGGAAGAAGGTATAATACATACAGCTAGGAAGTGTCAGAACAACCAAGACATGTCACACAAACTGCCGAATCATTATGTGCTGTTGCCAAAAGAAGAAGAATGTGGAACTCGTAGGAGTTTATTCGATTCTTATTAATGTGAATTTGTGTGGAGAAGAAGACATGAAGGAGAGGATTTATTCAAGGTTTCGTTAAAAAATATTAATGAATTTTATACTATTTAATTCATTTGACAAGTGGTTACTTTGTTTATTTGATTATGTATTAATAAAATAATTGAAATATACATGTGTTTGTTTATGTAAGGTTAATTAAAAAGTAACAGATATAGAAAGTAATCATAGGGGGAGTAAAGTAGAAAAGACCCGAAAAGTTGTATCTCAGAAGCTATTTAGTCTACTGAGTTAGTTTCGGTCTCAAATTACACCGAATCTATTGAAGTTTAAAAATCAATACAGTGTAATCTCAATAATCCGACACATTTGGGACCAGAGGGGTGCCGGATTACTGAAAAGGCCTGAAAATAATGAATATATTAAATTTTCCTTTAAAAAATTTACCAAAATAAAAATAAACTACTATGTAACCTTTAAAAATGAATAGGAACTTCGTTACCACATAAATAGATGTTGCTAAAAGACATATGTATGAACGTAAATAAACTTAATTATATTTTTTGGAAAAACGTATCAATTTTTGTTTGTTTTTTAACTTTTAAGGAGGAATTCAACGGCTTTCTCCCTTAATTTTTTTAACACTAATATATCACTAGCACCACAATTCTGTTCTGCCCACTCGGTAACATTATCCAACGAAGTGACAGCTTCTCCATGTTTAGCCAATGAGGTTGAAGTAACTTCTTCACCATCGTCCGATTCTTCATCTGTTGTTAGGTTGTTAACAATTTCGTCGTCGGTTAGAATATTTTCATTTTCGTCGTAGGTTTCTGTGATCCAGTTTTGAAAATCTTGCTTAGCAAAATCGGTGTTGGGGTCTTCATAAATTCTTGGCAAAGCAACATTTAATGTTTCCATTACATTGGTTTCGGCGTCCTTAGTTTCAGTATCCAAGGATGAAGGATGCGTCGGCCATAGGTTTTTCCAAGATGAAATTATGGATGATGACTTTTGACTTTCCCAAGCAGCTGCTAAATTAAAAATGACATCCTTTATAGTTGTCCTTTTCAGTATTTTGATGATGTCTTCATCCTGGCATTTGGCTCTTTTTATATTTTATTTTTAGTGATTGGATCACATTACCCCGAGGGAGGGGGAAGCTTCTTGGATCCCAGGCGCCTCTCCCAAAGGCCGGATTACTGGATGTGTCGGACTATCGTAGGGCCGGATTAACGAGATTGTACTGTACATTAGTTTTTTTGTCAAAAACGTGTTTTTTCATAGTCAAAATTTTGTTGAAGTTTTTGGGATGTTCAAAAGTGATCAATGGGGGGGGGGGGGGGGGGGGGGGAAGAGGACTTCTAGGGTCAAAAAACTGACTTTGGCATCTGAATCGCATCCAATACAGGAACAAAAAACAAAACCTACTACCATCACTTGATGTATGCAACTTG
This sequence comes from Aelia acuminata, assembly GCA_911387785.2. NCBI lineage: Eukaryota > Metazoa > Arthropoda > Insecta > Hemiptera > Pentatomidae > Aelia > Aelia acuminata. The sequence continues at coordinate 82,508,478 of OU426980.1, forward strand.
AGCCCCCCTTTTTATGGCAAGGTTACTGACTAAAATATTTTTTCCTCCTTTCTACTGATTTGAATCGGTGGACATGTCGTGCTTCTCCAAAACATGGGCGGATCCAGCATGTTGTAAAGGATGGGCTGCGGTTCCAAAGAGGTGGCGGCTGCAGCCCCACAGCACTTTCCCTGGATTCACCAATGCTCCAACAACTAATTTAAATTAAAGTACTTGAAAAATTTAGTGTTGCTCTTATTTTTTTTAGAAATCTTTTTTGATTATTAATAAGGAGATAATTAAAAGTAAAAAAAAATGTTTAACGCTCAAGGTAAAGAATACTATTCTTTACACTCAAGGTAAAGAATTCTGCATTTTGTACAGAAGAATTTTGTATAATACAGTTTTTTGTTTCTACGGACAATAGTGATATCCAAACAGTTGATAGAGTTATTGCTTTCTTTTTCGTAAGTGAATTTTTTTTTTGGATGAATACATTTTAACTTTTTTAAAAAAATTTCATGTTCATCAGCTTTAAGTATAACAATTAAATCATCTATATATATATATATATTTTTTTTTTTTATTAATAGGGGCTTTATATCTGATTGGTCAAGTGTTTCCTTAATTATGTGGTTTAGGACAATTCTCAATAAATTGACCGATAAACATCCCCCCATTGGAAGCCCGAAGGTTTGTTTATATAATTTATTTTGAAATGTAAAATATCCAAATTCAGTACATAATTTAATCTAGGTACATAGTCTTGCTTTTAATTTGGGTGAAAGGCTCAATTTTGTGCCAATTCTCCAAAATCAATTTATATACTAGTTATAGCAACGTATTTGTAAAGAGTGACATCACATCCCAACTTATCATGGAATAATCGACTTCTACAGAAGTTATCTTATTTAATTCATTTTTTAATTCAGAGTTTCTAACATCAAATGGGTTGTTATTAGAGAAATGGTAAAGACAAGGATTTAAGAATTTGGACAGAAAGTAGGTAGGACTATTTGTGGAGTCAACTACAGGACGATATGGATTATCTTTTTTGTGGGTTTTAACTAAGCCATAGATTTTAGGAGTATGATAATAATTATTAACAGTAAACATACCCACACTTAATATATACCTATTTCTACCATAGCAGGTCAAAGACCGGTGTTTGTGTTTCCTGATTGAATGTATGAAATATGGACGTTAGGAAGAAAATAAACAAAGTAACTTTATTATAATTAAACAAAAGTGTACGTTGCTAAGAATCTGTAGTAAATTTAGGCAATGTTCCTTTTGTATTTGTACTTTGATTTGGTTGTTGACGGGCTTCTCGAAAATCAGTGGCAAGTTCAACTTTCTCGAAATTTTTAATTCAGTTATTTTGATTTAACTACCTACGCAAAAGTCTTTCCAGAAATGTGCAACGAATTGAATACAATAGCTTGAATTCGCATGTACATCATAATTTCTGATCCGATAGCCTTATAAAACAATAAATTGTTCTCCAAGTCGAATGACCGGTTGAGGTAGATAACGGTATACAACGAGTATAACTAAAAAAAAAATATATAGAAATAAAAAAAACAATAGGATATTAATTGTATATAATTAATAGAAAAAGTCATGAAGTCAAATGTGCATATTTTTTTTAAAGATTTTATGCGTTTTTTTAATACAATAGTTCATTTGACTGCTTATGGTAGTTCTAGTCTTGTTTTTTTGTCAATGAATTTAAATTTTTCAAGTTTATGTATATATTTTATTACCATTTTGTTGAGTTCATAGCCCGGGTCTTATCTTATTGTTTTATATACATTTTTATGGCTCGGGTCTTATTGTTTTGTCAAGAAAACTAAACGTTTTGTTTTATCAGATTTTATTAGGTATAAATCTGGATTATTTTTAAGAAATGATGTAGTGCTCCTACAATCTGATTTTAATATGTTTTTGAAGAAGAGAATCTGTCTTGCATTTATATTCATTCGTTTATTTTTTTATTTATTGATAAAGATAAGGATATATTTATTCACATTGTTTCGAATGGCGTTTTTATGGCTGTCCGGCATATTGAGGTCTTCAAGAATTCTTTCAAAATCTGCAATCAATTCTATAATATCGCGATTGTGATTAGATGGAAAGAAGTTGAAAGATTCTCCCAAGCTAGAAAAATTAATGAGATTAGTCGGAATTTGAAAATTAGATGAATTAACAATTCTGTTCTCTTTATGCAAAACTCTATATTGGTTTTTATCTCGTTAAAATGATTGTTCATCTGTAATTGTGGAGCAATATTATTGGATGAAATAGTGGTCATTTTATTATTATGCTTTGTGTAATGTTTACCCACCGTATAAGGATTGGTCATGCTAGTATTAATGATCCTAGTTACTTTGTGTATCACCAGTAATTTCTTTATCTCCAGCAATTGTTCATAGTGTTTATCGTAAATATTAGTGAAATGTGCATGGAGGGAGATATTTAGCTCTTTAATATTCTCTATAAACGTAATAATGATGTAACCAATTAGCCTGTTGTATGTCCAAATTAATAAGACTTAAATTGAAATTATGATGTTTATATTGAATTAAACAATTTTTATTGAAACAATTTTCTAATTTAATTGTGTGATTTAAAATAGCTTACATTTGGTGGCAAAGAGTTTATAATATAAATTAAGAAAGGTACGAGATTGAGTAATAATTGCATGACTTCCATATTCAAATAATTCTTTCTTCATGCTTGGCTTCATCCAAGCTAGTTTCTTTCTAAGCTTGTTATATTCCTTAGGTTGTAGTTTGGGTTCTTTGGGTGCACCCTCCTTATGTCCAAATTAATAAGACTTAAATTGAAATTATGATGTTTATATTGAATTAAACAATTTTTATTGAAACAATTTTCTAATTTAATTGTGTGATTTAAAATAGCTTACATTTGGTGTCAAAGAGTTTATAATATAAATTAAGAAAGGTACGAGATTGAGTAATAATTGCATGACTTCCATATTCAAATAATTCTTTCTTCATGCTTGGCTTCATCCAAGCTAGTTTCTTTCTGAGCTTGTTATATTCCTTAGGTTGTAGTTTGGGTTCTTTGGGTGCACCCTCCATAGTTAAACTAAAAATTAAATTCAACTATTGGGATGGAAACTGTTTTTTAGAATGCTAAAAATTTGTTGCTTACATTCGTTCAAAAATATATCTTCCGTGATTTTTATAGCTTTATGTATAAGATTTGAGCCAACATACTTAATTTGGGATCTTGGGTGATTGGAGTAAAAGTTGAGCCCATAGTCTGCTGTTGTATCCTTTTTATACCATTTAGTGTACGGTTTTTTGTGTCTATGGACAATAGTGATATCCAAATAATGCCGAGTACATGTCTCTCCCCACGATGACTAAGTAAATTGTATTTTGAAACACCAATTTTAGACAATTACATTTCAGGCATATTAGATTACAAATCATATTCAAATTTCTGCTTTAGGTTATTTAAATGGAAGACTCAACTGATGTAACATACAGTTATACAAATGACTCTCCCTAATGGGAACTATAAGAGGGTAAGAGATTGGGCATGTGCATGACAATTTTTCAAAAAATATATGTATTAATAATTATATATTTATTATGTATTGGTTTTGTGCAGATGAATATGGTGCTATGGACACCGAAAGCTCCTCATTATAATATAGAGAAAGTGCACTTAAGGAAGTGGACCTGGACCGGACATGTCATCAGGAAAAATGCTACAACATGGACCCGGCAGCTTATGGACTGGTATTCAAGAGAGCACCCAAGGAAGAGAGGACGTTCACCTACAGATTGGGACCAGGAGATGAAGAAGAGTTGCGGAGGGGCAGCCTGGAAGCGAGTAGCTTTGGATAGGAAAGAGTGGAAACGGATGGGACAGGTGCATTATTTAGTGTGGTTGCATGAGTTGTAGGAACATTCGAATATATATATATATATATATATATATATAATATTTTGTTTTATATTTTTCCTTCTATGGTAGCCCCAAAGAAGGAGAGTTTATTGAACGACTTACATGCTCCATGCCTATTTTATTAGGCACATTACATGTATTACATGTTATATTATATAATGAACAAATTATAATTGTTTATACCTAAATTATGTTATATAAGAAAAACACAAAATAAAAAATAAATAAGAAAAGTTACAAAAGTAGCAATATAAATATAGACAAAAGTAGCAATATAAATATAAACTAAGTAGCAATATAAATATAGAAAAAAGTAGCAATATAAATATAAACTAAGTAGCAACATAAGTATATTGTAGCAATATAAACATAAATAACTAAGTAGCAATATAAAAGAAAAGTTACCATATGTAGCAATATAAGTAACGTTAAAGTATTAAGATTTATGATGAACAATTATTATTAATAATTAAGTTAAAGAGAAGTTACAAATAAAATAAAAGATAAAATAAACAAGTAAACTGAAATAAATTAAAATAAAAAGCGCAACAAGCTATGTACAAAGCTAATAAATATAGATAATTTAAACCGCCTTTAAATAAATTCCAGGAAGTCTTTTTTACTTTCACTTACCTATATATGAAATATATAGTAAGGAAAGTATTGCGATCGTGAAAAATTTTGACTTCCGGTTTTCAACGGAAATACACGTTTTGGGATCCCCTGAGTCCAAATAAACAAGTCTCGCGAAATGGTCTGTGTGTGTGTGTGTGTGTGTGTGTGTGTGTGTGTGTGTGTGTGTGTGTGTGTGTGTGTGTGTGTGTGTGTGTGTGTGTGTGTGTGTGTGTGTGTGTGTGTGTGTGTGTGTGTGTGTGTGTGTGTGTGTGTGTGTGTGTGTGTGTGTGTGTGTGTGTGTGTGTGTGTGTGTGTGTGTGTGTGTGTGTGTGTGTGTGTGTGTGTGTGTGTGTGTGTGTGTGTGTGTGTGTGTGTGTGTGTGTGTGTGTGTGTGTGTGTGTGTGTGTGTGTGTGTGTGTGTGTGTGTGTGTGTGTGTGTGTGTGTGTGTGTGTGTGTGTGTGTGTGTGTGTGTGTGTGTGTGTGTGTGTGTGTGTGTGTGTGTGTGTGTGTGTGTGTGTGTGTGTGTGTGTGTGTGTGTGTGTGTGTGTGTGTGTGTGTGTGTGTGTGTGTGTGTGTGTGTGTGTGTGTGTGTGTGTGTGTGTGTGTGTGTGTGTGTGTGTGTGTGTGTGTGTGTGTGTGTGTGTGTGTGTGTGTGTGTGTGTGTGTGTGTGTGTGTGTGTGTGTGTGTGTGTGTGTGTGTGTGTGTGTGTGTGTGTGTGTGTGTGTGTGTGTGTGTGTGTGTGTGTGTGTGTGTGTGTGTGTGTGTGTGTGTGTGTGTGTGTGTGTGTGTGTGTGTGTGTGTGTGTGTGTGTGTGTGTGTGTGTGTGTGTGTGTGTGTGTGTGTGTGTGTGTGTGTGTGTGTGTGTGTGAACAGACTAGCTCAAAAACTATAGGCCCTACAAAACTGAAATTGGGTATTTGGTGTATGTATATGCCCGCGATGTGACAGCAAAAATTTCATCAAAATTGGTCTAACGGAGGGGGTGCTTTATTTAAAGAATTTTGTCTATTTTTTAAGTTTTTCTCGATTTTCTCAAAAACGGCTCTAAAGATTCTGATTAAACTCGGTATTTGATGTATGTATATGCCCCGCGATGCGACAGTCAAAATTTCATCAAAATTCATCAATTGGAGGGGGCACTTTACTTAATAAATGTTGTCACATTTTCACGTTTTTTTTTTTTTTATTTACTCAAAAACGGCTTTATCGATTTTCATCAAACTTGGCATTTGATGTATGTATATGACCGCGATGCGACAGTCGAAATTACATAAAAATTGGTTAAACGGAGGGGGCACTTTACCTAATAACTGTTGTCTCATTATCACGTGTTTTTTTTATTTACTCAAAAACGGCTTTAACGATTTTGACCAACTTTACCTAATAACTTTGTCTCATTATCACGTGTTTTTTTTATTTAATCAAAAACGGATTTAACGATTTTGACCGAACTCGGTATTTAGTGTACATATATGCCTGCGATGTGACAGTCAAAATTTCATCAAAATTTATCAATTGGAGGGGGCACTTTACTTAATAAATTTTGTCCCATTTTCACGTGTTTTTTTTTTTTTTACTCAAAAACGGCTTTAACGATTTTGATCAAACTTGGTATTTGATGTATATATATGTGACAGCCAAAATTTTATTAACAGTATCATGAAAATAAAAACTTTTATTTATTAATAAAAAGATCAATTTTACTTAAGAGAGTAAATACGTGATGCTCAAATTTTTGAAGCATCGCAGGTGTGTAAAAATATGGTATAAGATAATAGTCTATAATATAGGTATATTTTAGTCTAGAAACTTTTGTTCCATAATAAATTTTTGAAAACAATATAAAGCGATTTTAGAGGAACAATAATCGTTCTTGATTTCCAGAAAGGCATAAGAGACGTAAATACACCTATCGATTCACCTTCACGATGTATTTGCAAAAAGCAACCCGTAGTATAAAACACGAAAGCAGTCAAAAAAACTCGACTGTTGATGAAATTAGTCCCTTCATAAATAAATTAGCAATAATGAATCGAAAAGTGCTGAGAACTACCAAATTTTGCTATACAGATACTCTAGGTATAACTTATGGAGATATACAAATATAAGTATATACTTAAATGTGGAAAAATGTGTGAAGTTGAGGATTGGCGTTTACATATTATCGAAACACGTTGATTTCTAATCTAAGTAAGTTCGTAAGTGAAAGTAGTGTGTTGCGCGCATCGCACCAGATTTTTAAATTTTTTCATCAGTCTCTGTCCTGTTTCAGGCCATGTCCCTCGTTTTAAAAGAACGTTCTGTATAAGTTTTGCCCGAATGTTGTCTAGTTTTTGCAGTCAAATATTAGGTGTCGAAAATTGTGTATTTGTCCGTTGTCTGGGCATTAGTCATTGTGTAGTATGTTAAATATTGTTTGGTTTGTCCGTGTTCAGTAAGAATTTGTGTCAGTTTGTAGTCAGTACTTAGTATTCTTTTATAATTGTGGGATGTGATGAGGAGAACAAATCTATTTTGACTCGGTGATTTTGAGGAAGCAGTCCAGGCTAGGTTCCACTTAACTACCATATCCTTTCGGATGTTGATTTTGGATGATGTCTGCTTTTATGTAGGATATCAGAACCTTATCGTACGTCAGCGGGAGCTCACTGTGAGCCGCTAGCTTAGCAAGCCTGTCCGCTCTCTCCTTGCCGTCTGTCCCTGAGTGTCGCCTTACCCATACTATGTTAATGTATTTGTTTTGATTGTGTAGTGTAGCCAAATGGTTTCTGATTTTGTCAATAAGTTCGTCATGTATCTTTGAATTTTTGATTGAATGTATGATGTTCATGTTGTCTGTGTAAATGGTTATGTTGTCTTCTGTTTCTGTCGCATTTTCAGAGAGATACTGTAAAGCTTTTAATATGGCTAACTTCTCCGCCAGGTTATTTGAACAATGTTTACCCAGCCTCTACTGAGCTTGGGACAATATTTCATGGGTATCTTTTAGTAACCAGGCGCATCCTACGTTCTCTCCATCTTTGCTTCCGGCTGTATAAATTTCTGTACCAGTTTCTGTATCGATTTGTTCATGTGGCAGTACTTGCGCCGTAAGCGCGGGGTGTGTCCAATATTTACATTTAGTTGGGAGGTCAATACTGTCGTGTACTATATCTATGTAGTTAGTCCGTCATTTTTTAATATCATACTAGTTGAACTGTTTCTTGGATTATCAAATCTATAATTCCCGCCAGAATGCAGGCTGCTTCATGAGAAATGGTGTGGAATGATTTACAGATTTTAATCCCCATAAGTCTTTAGAGCCTTGGGAGTTTCATAAGATTACTTTTTTGAGGCATACCTTTGTGCCATACATGAACTGCATATAAAACTTTAGGCAAGATAGCTCCCCAATAAATAATCTTAAGAATCTCCGATCTAAGACCTCTGTTCCTGATTGCGGACGGAAAGCGAATTGATTTTCGTGTAATAGTTCGTTGGTGGAAAGAAAATGCATCAGTCTTTTTTTAATTATTTTTTCTAAAACTTTACTCATTTCTTTAGCATGCTTAGAGGCCTAATTGAACTGGGATATTTTATGGGGATCAGAACCAATTTAGCGATTTTCTAAATTTGTGGGAATTCCCTCCTCTTATAGAAGGTTTTGTATATTTCCAAAATGATACGTGGAAAAAATTCGGTTATCTTTTTAACTATGGTTGGGGTAATTTTATCGTTTAAAGGAGATTTTATATTATTCAAACTATTAACAATATCAATTATTTCTCAGTCTTCGAGTGGTAAATCGTCAAGCGTGTTGGGTGGGTGTATTACGTCGAGTCTCATGTGGCTCTGTTCTTGAGTGTCATTGCTATTGTTATCATCTTGAATTAGAGTATTGAGTAAGTAAGTTAGTGTTTCTTTAAAATCTTTTGTGTATTCACTGTTGTCTGTTAGAAGAGTTTGGAGTTTCATTCTACTTTTAAGTTTGCCCGAAGCCCATTTATAAGGCCAGTTCCAGGCAGTACAGTTTGCGGTGTATGTTTTCCACGATTCTAATTTCGATTTTTTCAGTAGAAGTTTTAATTCCGTTTCACGTCGAGGTAGTCGCATTTTCTTGATTCTTTTAGTTCTACGTTATTTTTAGTCCGTTAGTATATCCTTCTAAGATGGTTCGTAGTTTTGTCAAGTCATCATTCCACCAGGGTACTGTCCGATGTGAATTGTTAAAAAACCGTTTTCCTCGCGTTTTTCTAAATGTCATGTAACTTTCCTCGCGTTTTTCTAAATGTCATTATCACGGATGTAAATTTCGAGGCAATAGTGTCTGTAGTCATGACTTGTAACTGCGATATTATTTCCCGATCAAGTTCCATTACGTCATCTTAAGTTAAAATTGCTTTTGCAACTGATTGCAACAATTAATTTTAAATTTTTCCCAGTCAGCATTATCGGTAATGTATAGTGAGTAATTTGATATTCTACCTGATCCTATATTGTAGCAAGTTACTAGAATTTCGTAAGTTATACAATTATGGTTTGTTTCTTTAGAAATTTTCCAATTTTTTATTTTGCAATATTTAAACAAGTTAGTATTAGCAATAGTGAGATCAATGTTACTTTTTCCAATTGTGCTTTCGAAAGTGGTCAAGTCAGATTCAACATTTAGCAAAATCAAGTCTTTAGAAAGAATAAATGCCTCTGAACTTTGTCCTCTTTCATTTGTTTGTTTGTCGAACCAAAATTTTGAACGGCAATTAGAATCCATACCGATAATTTTTTCATCCTTGAATTTTGATAAAATCTTATCTAAATATTGCAGGTCATTATTTATTTCTCTCCCAATTTCAAAATCGGCATCGAGTAATCGGAATATTGAGTAATTAAACAGCCATCAATATCTTTGTTTAAAATTACAAAGCCAGCTCTAGGTTTGCAATCATATGTTTGATTTACCCGATAATTACTATAACCTGAAATCTTATCATTTCGCCTGTATGGTTCTTGGATTAAAACTACATCAATATCATTTTTTAATGTGTACATTTGTATGAAGTCTGTTGTGTATTTTGAATGTCGTGCATTAATCTCTAGAAATCTTATTTGTCTCATGAACTTTTAAAAATAAATATGGTAAAATGAAATTTAACTGTATGTCAGTCTATGCCAAATATAAAAATAAAAATATAGTTGAATTATGTGTTAAGGCTAATGGTATAGTATAGTCAGTATTAGATAGTAATTTTTTTACCTCTGTAATATAGGAAGGGCAGTTTTTATCATATACAGAGTGGTGGTCAGTTCTTCGGATTTGGCTTATTCCTGGTCTCATGTTAAAGTTTTCACAGTTGAGGCACCTGAGATGTTGATATGTACAGTCTTTACATGGGTGTCCCTCTCCGCATCTTGAGCAGGCGACTTCGCCGTGGCAGTCCTTCGTGCTGTGGTGAAACTTCAAACATTTACCGCATCTCTTGATTCTAAAATAGTCCTCAAGGTGAACTTTTTGATACCCTAAGCTGATGCGGTTATAAAGAAGAAGTTCTCTTGCTTCTGCGTTGACTTCCAAAACAGCGTGTCGAAATTCACCTTGCCTAGGTATCAAAATGATAACTGGGCAAATGCTTTCTTTTTAAAGTCCAAAATTTTGGGCCACTAAATAGTCTACTATGTTAGTTAGGGTTATTTCTGGTTCTATATTTTTGACAATAACCCTTGGGTTCCTTTTTTAATGTTGCAAGAAATATGGTTTCTAAGAATAAGTCTAATCCAACTTATAAAGCAATCATTACCCCTAAAGAAACTGACCAACCAATTGAATTAATTTCAGAATTCAAAAAAGTTGTACATCCAAAAGACTTGCAGATCCCTTTTCAATAACTAAACAAAACGAATATATATATAATAAGGTTGAAAATAGCCCGGGGAGGCGGTCAATAAAATACAAAATAGTATAAAACTATTTTATTGTTGCCGACGTTTCGACCCAACTATGCAGGTCTTCGTCAGGGCTTATGACAGGGATGGATGTCACGGCCAGAGTCTAAACGTCGGCAACAATAAAATAGTTTTTACTATTTTGTATTTTATTGACCGCCTCCCCGGACTATTTTCAACCTTATTCTATATCCGGTCAACTATCATCTATCGAATATATATATATACATTAGAGGCCACAGATTGTATTGAAATTTTAACAAACTGATGCTTAATTATAGCCTCAATTAATTTATTTTTGAAGAGAAAAAATTTGGCTCCGCCAGGAATCGAACCCAGGTCTTCCGCGTGACGCGCGGTATGCTAACCATTGCACCACGGAGCCGCTTCCAAACGGGGCCAAATCCTTCCTCTTCACTAACACCTCTCCCACGATCTCTAAAGTTTTGCGAGTATTTACGGGACAATAATTGTCCACCTCCCGTAAATACTCGCAAAACTTTAGAGATCGTGGGAGAGGTGTCAGTGAAGAGGAAGGATTTGGTGCCGTTTGGAAGCGACTCCGTGGTGCAATGGTTAGCATACCGCGCATGTCACGCGGAAGACCCGGGTTTGATTCCCGGCGGAGCCAAATCTTTTCTCTTCGAAAATAAATTATTTAAAATAATTTAAAAACAAGGGTGGTTATCCACAATAATGATTAAATTAGTATATAGCCTCAATTATTTTATTTACATTTGACTTTTTGGCATTCAAGCCATTCTCAAGATTTTATTTCCTGTGAACATAAAACTTTTATAATTAAATAGGCCATATGCCGATGTCAAACAATTTTAAATGAGTGAGCTTTGAGAGGATAAGATGCTTATGACTTCAAGGGCGCTTTGTTCATCAAATGAATTTGATGCCTAATTTCATAATTGGCTGGCACGACACTGCCGGTTGCAAGGTGGGAGCCTTATTGTCAATAAATCGCAAAATATAGGTTAGTTCTCTTGAAGGTTGATAGTCGAAGAAGTTCGATTAAACACTTCGTTTGAAATAATAAAATAATCTGTACATTTATATTTAATTATAATTATATTTAAATATTTTAGTCAATTTAACGATAGCGACGATGATGAGTACTGTCCCAGGTCACTGTTCAGCGAGTAATGAATAATGAAACAAAGGACAGTCTAAGCGCTAGATAAACAATGTCTCTGTTAGGTTGAACATATACAATTCATTGTTGCTATTTCACTTATAAAATATTCATTTCTAAATCAATTAAATTATTTGATAAAAATAATTACCTAGATTGAATCAAATTGATTAACAAAACAAGATCTAAATTATATTACGCAAATAAGCAAATTAAAATTAAAATTACAAGAAATATTTTCCACTCTAGCTGAAAAAGCAGGATGTTTTTTCTACATAATAGATTAGTATCGATGAAGATTGAAAGTTATGATGAAATTAGTACAAATTATTAAAAACAATTAGTAATATACATTGAACATTTGCTTTATCAGCTTTTATGAACTAAGATATCTCTAGATTCCAAAACCATGCACCGCATCACCCACCTTTAAGAACATCTACTGACAGAAGTTTTTCTTCATGAAAACTTAATAATTTGTTTTGTACAGTTGACATGGCCTCTGTAAGGTTATCTTCTTCTATTAAATCTTCCATTATTGCAATTTTACAATATACTTCATCTATTAAATTTCTGATATTGCCTGGAACGAATAAAGAAAAAAAAAAATTATGATACTAAATAAGAAAGTACTGCTTCCTTAACCAGTAATTCCACCTCTAGAAAGACTCACAGGGAGAGGGGGTGGGGGGAGATAAAGGAGGGCAAAAATATCATTTCGTCCCCACCCCATAAATAATTTGGGAGGGGGAGGGGAATGAAAGATAAAAATCATTAAAATATTACATAAACAAACGAGCAGTATACTAATTAAAACAAATAAGAATGAAAAAAATCAACTAGGGTAAGGACCATAAGTAAATTTGAGTATAAAATATAATCTAATTCTATATGGAAGTCTAGCTCAGTCAGTCTTACTTTTCACTTTACTTCAAAATTAATTAATTATTTCAGTCTTTAGGAGAAGCGAAATTGTGAAGATTTAGCTCAATCCTAGGTTTAAGGTACAACATCTAGGTCAACAACGCCTGTAATACAATTATTCGAGTCACCGTTGTGGGGGTCCCCACTGACCCAAGGTCAACAGAGAGCCCAGGGGGCACCTGTCTAAGTCCCATATGTCAGATGGTGACTGCATGCTATTCAGGACATGAGGGCTGATCAGAGGATGTGGATAAAAACCATTTTATACAAAAAAAAACCTGCTTATACCAAATACATTACTATATTCCACAAATGCTTACAATTTATTATGTTATGGAAAAGTCCAAATCCTCTCAGGTCCTCACAGCTAACGTGCTCAATGGGACGAGTGGCGTCCACGTAGACCCCAACACAAGCCCCCAGGGAGCCCAGGGCTTGTAAGTGATTGACACAAAAGAAAATGTAGTTGATTAATAGAAATAAAATTATGAAAGTATTTGGATGGAAGAGTGAGGATAAAATAGAGAGTACTTAAATATTGTTTATTAGTTTACAGTTGATAAGAAATTTGACAACAATTTCTATAATGGATTGGTCATCTCTGAGTGCCAGAGAAATATCAGGTGGAATTTTGTGTTGAATATTTTTAGTGATGGCAATCCTCAAAAATATGCTTAATTGTTAGACCAGTATTGCACTTTTAACATTTTAGGGGTGGCTCCCTAGTTATGAGGTGAATATGGGTAAGCCGTGTGTGAGCAATTTTAAGGCGGGCAACAGCCACCTCCTCGCAAAGTTTGCCGCAGTTAGATGTGGCCCATGGTTTTAGGTCTCTTTTAATAGATTTTAACTTAGAGGCTGGACTTTCATCCCACATTGCCCAGCCATCTTTTATTTATACATTCTTTTAGGGGGCGAGCTAGCTCTGTGGCAGTTAGGATAGCTGTTCGCCTACCTGGGAGTGTTGCCCCTTTAACTGCGGAGGTAGCGGGGCTTGAGGTGGTCCGCCTTGGCGTGTTAATAGGCACACCAAGCGGTCCCACTTTGTGGAGTAATTTTATGCCATTCAAGCGAGAGGGAGATTGATTAATTGATTCTTTATTGTTTTAGGGCCTTAGGCCCTTTCTTACAGACAAATATATGCATATGGCTACAGCAATAAATGAAACATAATACATTTAATAAGATCAAGGTAGATATAAAATGAAGATGAGAGCTTATAAATAAATCATAAACATAAAAATAAAGATAGATAGAATTTTCATTGCCTTTCTTCATTTCTCTTAAATTATATATATATATATATATATATATATATATATATATATATATATATATATATATATTGCAATATTATCCCAAGTTTATTTTAAATTGTGCGGGAAAACAAATGGAGGTACTATTTCGCTAAGCAACAGCCAATGAGATGCAGTGTAGATCAGCAGCCAATCAGATGCAGCGTAGGAATATGAGCAGGAGGGGAGAGATGTGAGGAGCTTGGGTTTCTTGGAAAGAGGTTACTGGTACGAGGATAGAGAGCTAGAAGGGGTAAAAAGCATTGTTAGAAGAGAAGATTTGTGTGAAGCTGTATTCTCAAGAAGTTAAACAGGAAGATTATTCATAGGGAAAGAAGAAAGGAATATCATTGGTGTGCAGCAGTAGGAGAGTATCAAGATAAACAAAAGTTGACTGCTTTTAAAGTGAAGTGAAGCCAAGACTTGGGTAATAATATAATTTAAATTATAAGAAATTAATGAATGCTAATTTTGTCAACCCAATCTGAGATTTTTATTAAACTTTGATTTTAAAATAATAAAAAACTTATTCAAAATACTCTTTGTTTATATCTTAACAAAGAAACCTTACAAAATGGCGCCCATCAGGTGTGGCTTCATGTTTTAACGTAATTAGCCACGACAAATTAGCACGCATTCAATTTAAGTTACTTGAGATTGTGACAGTGATAATTGTAATTTTCGAAATCAACCAATAAAATGGCGAGCGCAAATAATGTTACAGAAATGCTAGGAATTCCTGAAGGTTCAGAAATTAATGTTGATAGAGAAAGTAGAGTAGTTCGGAATTATGAAACAATTACTGGGGATATCGAAATAAAAACAATTTTAAATGAAAGATTAAATAAATTTAACAAAATTAATGAAAGATTAGGAATAATTGAAAATAAATTAGAAGAAACAAATTAACAAAAACAAATTAAAAATAAATTTTAACAATTTTAAAACGGAAATTAGAAGGGAACATAAAAATTTAGATGATAAAATAGAAAGATTTTCCATGAATTTAGAAAATAAATATGAAACTGATATTGATAAATTTAAAAATGAGGTAAACGAGAAACTGAAGGAGTTAAAAAAAATGTAAATTCACAAATATCACAAAAAGACACCAAAATTTTAACACAAAAATATTTGCAAAATTAAAACTGATGAAATAAATGATAAAATCACAATGTTAGAACAAAAACAAGCAGATAATTTAAGCCAGTTGCGGGAAGAATTAAAAAAACAGCAAAAAGACAATAATACTGAGGCACATTGCTTAAGTTCTTTCTCGAGAAGCAACATATTCACAGAAAAATCCAATTTCAAGATTTTATCTAAAGTAAAAAACAAAATGAATTTACTAAATAGCTGGCAAGCACAAGGTGAGTTTACCAAGGCTTTATTGTCTGGATCATCACATTGCTGGTATGTGCTCTATGAAGAGAAATAAGAAAATTTCTGAGATTTCGAAAAGGAATTCATTGAGAATTTCGGTAGAAAATCATATCATGAATACTTATTAGGGGCTCTGAATAGTAACTACCTTACTCATCACACCCGAAGTCAAAGCCCTAGTGAATATCTGATTGACTAATAGACCCGTATCATTACATCAAAGATACTTAGCGAATCCACTTTGTGTAGTATGATGACTAGACATTTTGGAAATAGAGTATATGAAAATTGTATAAATAGGAAAGTGGAGAAGATCGAGGAGCTCTTTCATGTACTAAACATGATTCAGAAAGAGGCAATAATAAATAATTTAAAGAATCCTAGTTCAAACTCTGTATTTTTTTATAAGAACCAAGTAAGCCCTACAGTAAACAGTGCTAATGCAAATAAGAACCAGAGCCATGTGAAGGAAATGGGATACAAAAGAAATCAGTATTACAATAAGAATCAAACTGATAGAAATTTTAATGATCGTTTCAACAGAAACTTTAGTAGGAATAATCGATCATACAATAACCCTAACTTTCAATTTAACCAACAAAATGACACACAAGTAAGAAATGGCCAAATGGAACAACCAAGATGCAGCCGGTATGAGTATCAACGAACTGAAGAAGATGAAGAAATAATGCGGTCGCAGATATCTGATCCTAGGAATAGGGAATTCACTGAAAACTCTAGGTCTCATATGGAAATGGATGGGAAGTCAGGAGACCAGAAATAGGATCAGTCGGCTCTTTTGTATTAAACAATTTATTCGAAGAAAATATTTATCTGGAAGAAAACATACCAATAGTAATAAATAAAACCTTTTCACCTATTTTTGATGTAAATTTGGGAAGTGCAAATCCCAAAGCATTAATTGATTGCGGAGCAGAAATGTCAATTTTAAAGGAATCATTATTTGAGAAAAACAAACAAAAATTTTGAAATTATAAAACACTCCCACTAGTAAAAACAAATATAATCTCTGTTACAGGAAAAAAGAGCGCATGTATAAATAAACAGATTTTTATTCCACTTCAGATAGGAGAAAATTATTTCGATGTGAATTTTCTATTAGCATTAGAAATAAAAGATGAGTGCATACTAGGAGTTGACTTTTTAAAACATCATAAAGCTGTTATAAATTTTGAAACAAATTTTATCAATTTGAAAAATGAAGCTGGAGAAACTACGGTGAGGCTTTTTAATACAAGTAAAGTATCGTCCATGCAACACCATATATTACAATCAATTCAAGTTATGGATAAATCGGATGAAGACGAAAAAATGTTAACAGATCAGTTTACTTTAAGAAAATTGAAAAAATTCCCTGAAAATGAATTACAATTATCTATTTCAAACTTTGAAAAGGAGGTAAACGAAATATGTGGGGAATTGTCCACTATTTTAAACTCAAGCGAAATTCAGGTATTCAAGAATTTATTATTCAAGGATAACAACATTTTTAGAGAAACTGTAGGATGTATTAAAGTTTATGTACATAAATTGGAGGTAACTGATTCCTCCCCACATAAACAATATCAATACAAACTTAACCCTAAATTAATAGAACAAGCAAAGATAGAGATTGAAAAAATGCTAGCAGATGATATTATTGAAATTTTTCATTCCCTTTATATAAATCCTATTATTTTGGTGGAAAAGAAGGAGAATGATCCAATAACTGGCAAAATTATAGAGTCAAAAGAAAGGATATGCCTGGATGGCAGGTTTATAAATAAGCGGTTAATTCCATTATATATATATGTATAGATACTTTATTATTTCAATGCTCAAATTCAAAATATTTAGCCAAGTTAGATCTCAAAAGTAGTTTTTGGCAAGTTAAATTAGAAAAATCAAGCTTATATAGATTATATACAGCTTATAATTAGCTTATAAAGATTATATACAGGTTTTCAACTTTTAAATGTGACTTTTCACTACAAGCGGATCCCATTTGGATTGTCCGTCAGCTTAGGTGCATTAAAGCTTTGAAGATGGTCATATCAAATTTATTTAAAAATTTAAAGGTTTATGTAGATGATATATTTTTACATGGAGAAACATTTGAAGAATTTATAGGAGTTTTGAGCGAGCTATTTGATGTTTTTAATAAATATGGCCTTACTTTAAATTTAGAAAAGTGTAAATTTTTTAGGAGATCTGTTCCATTTTTGGGATACATTCTGACAGATAGTGGAATACAAAAAGATCCTAGTAAAGTTCAAGATATTCAAAAGTTTAAAGAACCGAAAAATGTCAAAGAGCTGCAAAGTTTCTTGGGTTTAATTAATTTTTATAATAAATTCTGTCAAAACTATGCTGATACAACAAATTCATTAAATAAATTGACTTCAGTTAAATCTAATTTCAAGTGGATGAATGAAGAAAAATTAGCTTTTAAGAACATCAAAGAAAAAATGATGAAAGATATAACTTTGCATTATCCAGATTTAAAGGAAACTTTTTATATAGATACAGACAGCTCATATTACGCTTCAGGAGTATTGTATCAACTTGATAACAATGGTATGAGAAAAATAATTTCATTTTGTAGCAAGACATTCAAAGGAGCCGAACTGAATTACCTTTTTACCTTTACCATTCGACTGAAAAGGAATTATTAGGCATTATACACTGCCTACAAAAATTCTATAACATTATAGCTGGGTATAAGATAACAGTAAGAACTGACAATAAAGCCATAACTTTCTTACATTCATGTAAAAATCCCCCAAATAGATTGATCAGATAGATTAATTATTTGGGTCCACTAAATATAAAGTATACATTTCTGGTGCAAGTAATAAAATAGCTGATTTTTTGAGTAGGAATCCTTTTGAAGAACCGGAACGAAGAGGCATCAATTTTAATGTCAGTAATGTTGTAGAAACAAATTTTTTTCAAAAAATAATAAATAATCAAAAATATGATAAGGATCTACAGGACAAAATAAATAAAGATCCCATCAAATACAAATTGGTGGATGGGTTCATCTGCAAAAAATTAGGAGAAAAGTACTTAATATATTTAAGTAAACAGGATATGACCACATTAATCAACCTTGTTCATCAGCATTTGTCACACTCTGGTGTAAATAAAAGTTTTCAAGTTATTAGGGAGAGATTTGATTGCAATAAATTGAGAAAATTGATTGCTAAAATTTTAAAGAAGTGCGGAAATTGTCAAATTAACAAAATTGGTCCATAGTCTATCGCTCCATATCAGAACATTCTCCCAAATGGCAAATTGGATTTGGTATCAATCGACTATTTAGGACCTTTTTTCACTTCACACAATTTTAAATATATCTTTGTGATCATGGATAATTTCACAAAGTTCGTTAAATTATATCCAACTGTAAAGGCTAATTTATATGGAGCTAGAAAATCATTAACTGCTTTCATAAATAAGATTGGAGACCAAATAGATGTCTAAGTGACAATGCAACCTGTTTTACCACCAATAAATGGAAAGATTTTTTAGTCAATTTTAAACTAGTGAGAGTTCTTACTTCCATAAGACACCCATCGGGAAATAATGTGGAAAGAGTGAACAGAGTTGTATTACAGTACCTAAGATTATTATTAAATGGAGAACATAAAAAATGGGTTAGTAAGCTGTCCCAGATTGAGGCGACTATCAACTCAACTTACCATACCACTACCAGTATTACTCCAATACAAGCAATGTTTGGGGTCAATCCCCTAAGGTTCTGGAACTTATACTTAGTTGATGATCCAAGGGTTTTAAATTTAGATCCGGATGAGATAGAGAAAATAATAAAGAGTAAAATTGAAAATTATGGAAAGGAAAACAAGTTAAAATATGATAAAAATAAAAAATTTGTAAAAATTAAAGTAGGTGACAAAGTATTGATAAAGTCGCTTAGAGTACCACAGCCTGGTATAATAAATGCCAAATTACTACCATTATTTGAAGGGCCCTATACAGTTTTAAACAAGGTGGAAAAACATACTTTTGTAATAGGAAATAATAATTGTGATATTTGGGGTATGTTCCACACAAATTTATTAAAGTTTTTTCCAAATAATAAAATAAAGAAAGTTTGGTTCATTATTCCGTCCTACTCCCTCCAAAACAAAATCTTTAGGCTTTTCTCGATAAGTAGGACAATTTTTTTATTGATGGGTAATCTTCTTCTTTGTCTACCTCTTCATGCCATTTAGCGTCGAGGAGCCTCAATCCAACGCAGCATTGCCTCCCGGTCCCAACTAAGCTGCCTCATTTCTTGGAGGGTTTTGCCTCTTTTCCCTCCTATCTGCTGTGTATATTCCTGGTAGGAAATTCTGGGACGGCCTCGTGGCCTCCTCCCAGTGGGTCGAGATTCCATTGCTTTCCTTGGATTTCTCTCATCATCCATTCGACAAACGTGACCAAACCACTTTAACTGTCGATTTTCCAGAAAGGTCTTTAGCTCTTTTACCTCCAGCTCCTCTCTTATTTGTTCATTCCTGATATGGTCCCTCCTGGTTTTTCTAGCGGCTCTTCTCAGGAATTTCATTTCAGCACTTGTCATTCGACTAGCTTGCTTGTTCAGCATAACCCAGCTCCGGCTTCCATAGGTGAGAGTTGGGAGATATACAGACTTATATATGTGCTTTTTAGTTTTCTTAATAACATTTCTGTGTCCCACTATGCTGTTGCAGGTAGGGTAATAGATCTGGTTAGCTTTGGATATCCTATTTGATATTTCTGGGTCAATCTTCCCCATTTTGCTAATGATTGTCCCCAAATAGGTAAATTCTTGTACAACTTTAAGCACTTCTCCATTACAAATAAGCTGGACATCCTCTTGATCCTCTCTCGACATCACTAAGACCTTACTCTTGGAGGTATTTATTGTCATCCCTTTATGGAGAAGCTCTTCCTACCATTCCACAAGAGCTAGCAGCAGTTTATTTTTCGTATCTGCTATCAGTACGATATCGTCGGCATACAGCAGACTTTGGACCATGACATTCCTCAAATTCCATTTCCTAATGACCGACCAGGAAGTACGGTGTTTACAAATTTTATGTATTTCATCCATAAATATGATGAACAGGAGGGGACTCAGGCTGTCTCTCTGCCTTACACCTCTTTCTAAGGGAAAAGGGTTGGACTCTCTTCCATTGATCCTCACAACTCCTTTCGCATCCTGGTAAGCTGAATTAATAGCAGCGATAAGATCTCCTGGAACATTTTTTTCCCTCAAAGCATCCCATATTTCTTTTCAAACGCTGCTTTAAGATCCAGAAATGCCATATAGATGTTCTTGTCTCTGTCCCATGATTTCTCTGCAATGCTTCTTAATATGAAGATGTGGTCTTGAGTCTGCTTTCCTAGAAGAAAGCCTGCTTGTTCCTCCTCTATTTGGTTCTCGACTATGAGCCTTAGTCGCCTTTCCAGGATTGAGGTGAATAGTTTGTAAGCCACCGAAAGTAAGCTTATAGGCCTGTAATTTTCGCAGTCAGTGGATCTGCCTTTCTTATGAATAGGGATAATAACACTGAACTCCCAATCTGAGGGGATTAACTTTGTGTCCCTATGTTTTGGAAGAGTTGCTGGAGAAACTTTATTAGTTCTTGCCCTCCGAATTTCAGAAGTTATGGTGCTATGCCATCCCTTCCTGTTGCTTCACCTGTTTTAATTTTTTGGATGGCGTTTTCTACCTCATCTTCCTCAATTATCTCTAGACTTTCGGAATTATTGTTTTCCTGGTTCTTAAACCCTCCTTCCGAGAAGTGTCCTTGGTAAAACTGCCTCCACTGCTCAAGAATTTTTACATTTGTTGTGATGTTTCCACTAGAGTCTTTGACATTTCTTGCTGGCTTACTTCTTTTCCCCCGCAACTGTTTCACTTTACACCAGAATTTCTTTATACTCTCACGGTGGTCTTCATCAAGAGATTTTCCGAACCTTTCCCAAGATGCCTTTTTTGCTTGACTGACCACTCCTTTGCATTAATTTCTTGCCAAGTGATATTGGTAAAGCTTTCAAGTGTTTTATCTTGAAGATTGGCTTTCCATGCTTTCTTCTTTAATTTAACAGCACTGCGTACTTCATGCCACCACTCTGTGCACTTTTGCTTGCTTGATACTCTGCGCATGCCGTAAACTTCCTTAGCTGTTTCCAGAATAATTATTTTTAATCGACACCATTGCTGTTCCACATCACCCTCAAGACTCAAAGCTTCTAATCTTCCATCCAGTTTTTCAGTGTAGGAGGCTCTCTTTTCCAAGTCGTCTAGAGCTCTTATATTAAATGCTTGGTAGCCCTTTTGTTTAATTTTCATTTTCTGAGGAACCGCTACTAGCAACATATGATCACTGCCGATTTCCGCGCCTCTTATCACTTTAATGTCGGCAAAATACTATCTTATCTCACGATCATAAAGGGGAAAGAAGGAGTTACCCACTAACATGTCATTGTCTATACAGAAATCGATAAGGTGTTGTCCATTTCCATTTCTAACGCTTTAGCCTCCATGGTCCAAGGGCACCATAAGCAATAGTTGGGTCACTGCCCGTTCTTGCATTAAAATCTCCACTCAGTATTGCAGATCATCCTTTGTCCTTGATTTTGTTGACTACTCTCTGCAAGTCTAAGTAGAAAGCTTCTTTATCCATGATTCCTGTGTCCTCTGTTGGTGCATATACTTGCACCAAAGTAACTTTCCCAACAGACAGTGAAAAATTTGCCGCAATGATTCTTGGTGAGATTGGCTCCCAGTCTTCTAGTTGGTAATACATTCTGGGAGTCATGGCTATACTTACTCCTTCCTTCGTGAAGCTTCCTTGAGGCACTCCAGCATATATTAGGGCATAATCACTCTCCAGCTTCAGTTCTCCACTTCCTTTTCTCTTCACCTCACTAATGTATGTCCATCTTGTAGGTCTTCATTTCTTCTACTAGCTCAACCTCTTTCCCTGTCAGTGTCTTGATGTTCCAGGTTCCAAATCGTATGTCCCTATGAGCGCCAGGTCGTTTCCGTGAGATCTGTCTGATCCGAGGCTAGTTTGTGTACTTTGAATAAGCTATACTACCATGCGGGTAATTAGCCCGGCGATGGAGGCCCCGTATCCACGGGGCAACTGGCCCCCTGAATCCCCAGGAGGAGGGTAAGGTGTAGGATTAGGATAGGGAATGGATCGTAATTGGTATGAGAGGATAGGGTAAGGACATGATTCCCCCAGAATATAGGAATAGAGAAAATCAAGAGCTCGCGTGAGCAGGGTCGCTAGGTCCCTGAAGTAGGTCTGTCTTCCACCGGGATCTTATAGAGTACCAACCCGCTATTGATGGGTAATATAAGGTATAAATAATAAAGGAAATTATTAAATATGTTGTAATTATAATTTAAGTTTAAAAAAAAAAAAATGAACTAATCTAACTCATGATCCTGCTGATAGGATAATTCACTATTGTAATTTAGATTAAGTTAGTTTTAAGAAATTAAAAAATTGTATATATTTTATTAATTCCTTTCCTCCTAACTTCAATAAAAAACCTAATGAGAGAGGAAGATAAGAAACAAATTATATTACAAAGTAATACTTGTTTATTTTAAACTAAATTATTAACTTTACAGAAGTAAATTACAAAAAAAAAAGTATAATAAAGAAAATAAATTAACCTAAGCAGGCCTGCATTTTAAATTAGCTTAAATTATTATTATTAACAACTTTAAAAGAAAAATTCAATGGAAGGAAATTGTCTTTTTGAAGCCTGCCCAGTAAAGTTTTAGTATAATGGCACCTTAGTTACTCCAAAATTGCTCCTCTGCCTCTAGATTGCCAGTTGTAGTCCAGCAGTGAATTTTCGTAGCCACCTCTGTCTGAGTTTTTCGCCAGATGTAGAATCCCCCGATTCTTACATACATTGACCGGCACCAAATAAGATATCTAGAACTCACATTTACAGACCAGGCTCCGCTCAGACTCCACACTCGTCCGCTCTTTCCTGTTTTTTCTAACATCTGTCTCGATCCTCTTTTGTTCCTTTGTCCTAGTCGAACTAAACTTATTATATACTTTAAACTAAAAATTAGAATACATTTAATTGACTTTAATTTACTAGTAAATTACATTAATTTTTAGTATTTTATATTAATTTAATCTATTTTTGTGGGTAACCACCGTGTTTTAAATTATTTTAAATAATTTATTTTTTGAAGAGAAAAGATTGGGTTCCGCAGGGAGTCGAACCCGGGTTTTTGAATAATTTATTTTTTTAAGAGAAAAGATTGGGCTCCGCCGGGAGTCGAACCCGGGAGCCTTGCGAGATCGAGGGGAGGTATCAGTGAAGAGGAAGGATTGGCTCCGCTTGGAAGTGAGCTCTGTGGTGCAGTGGTTAGCATAACGTGGAACACCTTTCAGAATGAACTTGAATCCATATCAAAAATATCAATCCTTCAACGTTTCCCCTTTTATCAAGAATCCCGCAGTTGCCAACGACCTGTCGCCTTTTGCGATGCTTCAGAGCAAGGGTACGCCTCTGCCATTTATTTGCATTCCACCTCATCCGCCGGTGAAATTGCGGTTCTTCTTCTCATAGCAAAATCCCGAGTAGCTCCCCTAAAAAAGGTATCCCTTCCAAGAATTATGCGGCGCTCACCTTCTAGCAAAATTAGCCCCCAAGATTCTCGGCAGGTTTTCTCAACCGTTTGAAGATCTGGTCACCTTTAAAGATTCCACCGTAGCCCTGACCTGGATCCGTGGCAAACCACACCGGTGGAAAACGTTCGTGGCCAATAAGAATCACTGAAATCCAAGAAGTTATCCCTCCTTCTCAATGGCGTCACATAGACGGCAAGGAAAATCTCCCCGATTGTGCCTCTCGTGGGCTATTCCCCAATGAGTTCACCTGTCATGCCCTGTGGTGGACTAGCCCTTCCTGGCTATCTAAACCTCCAAACCAATGGCCCAGATGCCACATAGATTCCCCGCCTGAAGCCGTCAATACCGAGCGTCGAACCTCCCAAAAGGTCCTCACCTGTGTTGCCCTCACATCCCTCGACTTGACTTGGAGAGTCGATATTCCTCCCTCACTCAACTACAGAGAATCACCGCCTGGTATCTTCCCTTTGCTCACAACTGTAAGAAAGCTGATCGCCGATACACCAGGTTACTATCCGCCGCCGAGTTAAATATAGCACTTAATACCTTGGTCCGGGGGGTCCAACAAGTCGCGTTAGCGGAAGAATATCAAGCCGCCTCAGAGCCCGCCTCCAAGTTGTGTCTTAAACGCATTTTTCAATTGTTCATTAATCCACATGGCCTTCACCTTGCTCCCCCACCGTTTGATGTTAAACACCCAGCATTACTTCCGAAGGATCACCCCCTTACTCACCTAATAATTGATAATGTCCACATTAGCAATCTACACGCCGGTCCATCTGCTACACATTCATTCATTCACCCAGAGGTTTTGGAAAGAACGTTGTTCGCCATCGCTTAGCAAAATGCAACCAGTGCTTTCAGGTTAATCCTCAACCACTTGTTCCTACCATGGGATCACTCCCTAAAGACAGCGTCTCTTCCACATACGCCTTAGTTAGGAGTCGACTACGCTGGTCCCTACTCAGTTTCCTCTGCCCGCATCGAGGGGATGCCCTTATAGAGGGATAGAGGGATGCCAATATAGTTTATTCATTTAAATTCAAAAACCAACTGAGATTCGCGCTTACCCAAGGCACCCGCCTTTCAAATATGTCAATAGTTTAGTGTTGTACTTAAGAAAGCCATGCACAGCTGTTACTAGCCTCGCTCCGGCCGCCAACTAGCCTCGCCCTGGGCCCTTCCTGGTGTTTCGTTCAGCGCTTCGAGCTGGTACCGACTGCACGTCTCCTACATCTTGCGTTGTATACTGAGGTGCTCTCTCATCTTGATGGTTTGCTTGTTCGCCACATTTGTGAGTACTTCTTATCCAATTTCCTCATGTTCACTGGTGAAATGTTCATGAGAGTTGCTAATCAAGACTAAGACGCTGACCTTCATTGTATTAATTTGCATCTTCTTGGGTATCAGTTCGCCGCATATGCATTGTGTGTTTCAGTTCGCCGCCTATCTAAATATCATTGAGAATAAAGTTCGCCGATATTGTAAAAATTTGAAGATGTGTTCTGACAATTCGCCGCCCGGGATTTATTTGGTTAACCATAACAATCTTAAATGTGTTTCACCGCTAGTACTATCATTTTATTATTTATCAACCATTGTTCATATTTGTTTTAGCAATTATTCTTTCTTGTATTAGTGTTCTAGCTTAAAAGCATTATTATCATTCTCTGTTCCAGAAATCTAATTTGTTTCAATTCATGTAGGATATACTTTTTTTATTTTTTATTTCTAATAAACTTAAGGTTAATTGATTTCTAATATTTAATTTAAGGTTAATTAAACATTTGTTTATCAGCAATCGTCGTTTATTATTAGTCTCACTCCTCACTATTCTCCTTTCCTTTTGTTTTGTGTTTATTACCTCAATCAATAGCTTAACAATGATTAATATTTATGGTTCACAAAGTAGTAGGAGGAACCCTAACAGAGTGCGAAGAGGATTTAGCAGGGGGCAAACTTTAAGTAAATAAATAATCTTCTCTGCAAACTATGGTGCCATACTTATTAACATATTTATGATTACTTAGATTTCAGTTTTTCCCAGTGTGACAACCTTTAAACTAATTTCTTTAAATGATCACAAAAAAAGTTGTGTGATATGGATAGAACAACATCTCTCAGGTCAGCTAGTAACAAATAAAATGCTGATTATTGGTTTTGATTCGCACTCTCTTATCTGCTATACTATTTCTTCATTTATTAATTTCAGGTATTCTCTAAATTCAGACATAAAGGAAAATGGATATGTAAAAAAATGGATATTCAGATATATAATAAATAGAAGAAATAACGTTATGACTTGCAGCTAATACATATTTATAGGATAAGCGCAAATGGATGGAAAATTTTATCAATATCTCAAAGTAATATAGGTACCTTATGTAGGTCTGCCGAAAAAATCCATTGGATATTGGTGGCAGACTGTTTCATAAAAAATTTTCTTACACCATAGTATCTTGTGCTGAAATTCGAATCGTTCTGAAGATGAACTATTACCATAAAAGTTTTAGCCTGGCTCTAGCCTTCATACAGTGAGGACCTGTTTATCAACTCTCTAAATTTCTATTACCTTTTACTTCTGTTCCTTGTGTCAAAATTAGATTTCTCTTGCTCTTATGGACCAATAGTGTAATAAGTACCTATTTAAAGCTCGAAACCTTCTACAGATATTAAAAGAAACCAAAGGTAAGCTTTAAAATTAAGTTTACTTTACAGACAACAATGAAGTGATAAGGACAGTGAGCTCTACCCCCACCACAGCTACCGCTCCCCACCATCACTACTGCTTACCAAGTCTATAATCCAGTATCAAAGCTGCCTTAAGATGACTCAGTGCCCGATTTGCAGCGCTAACATCGTCAGGGAAGAAAAATTGGCTCAAATTGCTCAACATGCAAACTAATCTACCATAAAAAATGTTGCAACATCTAGGACACGGATGTAAAAAAGAATTGGATTTGCCATACGTGTATAAAAGTACCCGGCAAGTCTACGGCAGCAGGTAATAAAACCAACGAGGATTCGGCACTACTCACGACAGAAATAAGGAAACTGGCCGAGGACCTAAAAGAAATAAAAAATAGAATGAAGTAACATTCGAAAATAATGACAGATTAAAAAAAATAGAAGAGCGTGCTATAAAGCATGAAAAAATCATCAAGCAATTGATCAATCAATTGCATCAATCAAAGCAAATCACAAATCAATGTTCTTGAAGTGAGGCTTAACCAGGTGGAACAGTCTCAATTATCAAATTCTATAGAAATTAGAGGAGTCACAATGAAAGCTGGCGAGTCGACGGAGGGTTTGGTGTGCTCCATAGGGGCGGCTCTGGGCCTCAAGTTAGCGTTAGACGACATAGACTCGATTGAGAAAGGTCGAGACCTGAGGACCCTTGTCCACCCACGATCCTGGTCCGGTTCGTCAGGCAGACGAGATCGTCCGTCTTTGAAAAGTTAAAAGAGACTTTTCGACTAGACACCTGGGCTGAGAGACCGACGAAAGGGTGTACGTGAGCGAGGCGATGAGCCCAGCCAACAGACACCTCTATTGGCTGGCGAGGCAAAGGAAGGCGGCCGGTAAGCTGAAGTATGTTTGGTTCGCCGGGGGAAGGGTCCGGACAGACAGGATGACGGTTGTCCGGTCATCGTAATAAACAAGGAGGATGTTGAGGCCCTGAGCTGAGATAGGTGGAGGCATTACCTCATATGTAAATTTCTTTTGTTTCTAATATTTTCATATATATTTTTTCTAAATCTATACCTTATTTTAAAATTTAAGAGGATCTATTTTTTTCTTTTTTTTCAAATTTTCATTAATTTATTTTATTATTTCTGTCACTCAATTTTTTTACTCCATAAATGTAAAACTATAGGCTTAAATCTTCATTTACTTTTTTTCTTGTTTATGGCAATCAATCAGTTATATTTTAAATCACCACTAATATTTTTTTTCTGTACCTTTTAATCCCAACCTCTACATTCCTTTACCCTTCTCGGACCAATAAGCATTAATATATCCTTATGAGTAATATCCTTCTATCCTGCCACGTTAATTCCCAATCCCTCCCAGCACATTATGATGAATTCCTTGACCAATTCCTCCACAATTTTTATCACATCGTTGCCTTCTCGGAAACCTGGCTTAAACCAAATATCCCATCCTCTTCTATAACCCTACCTAATTACTCGCTCGGACCGGACTGGAGGAGGCGTTGGTCTTTACGTTCATGATAGTCTAAGGGTGAAAATCCTGCTAGCATCCCCTTCCTCCGAAATTCCTCACCTAGAATATCTTTTCGTTGAAATTTCCTCAGAAGCCTTTTCCCTCCTATACATAATAGTTTACCACCCTCTGCATGTCCACTCTGATCCTTTGAAACTTCCCTCTTCACCTATGTCCCGCTATACAGTAACATAATCATCGCTGGTGATTTTAACACAAATTTTCTCTCTGATTCTCTTGACAGATCCTACCTTACAGACCTCATCCATTCACTCGACCTTTTCATAGTACCCTACCAACCAACCCACTACACCCAGTTTACCAGCACCTGGTTAGACCTTTTCATAACACATTCCCCTCATAACCTATTGTGTTCCTCGCAGCACCCAGTACCTTTTTTATCCAGTCATTACCTCATCAAAATTTACTATGATATTCCAACACCCAAACTCATTCCCAAAAAAATATCCTGACGGGACCTTGACTTATTAACCTCTGAAAAACCATATTCCTTCTTTGACCCACTCTCCCAATCCCTAGCTCCTATTTATTCAACATCCTCTATTGAAGAAATGGTGGAATGACTCTCTACCAATCTTTCCACTTTCCTAAATCAACACGCTCCTCTCAAAACCTTTACTTTTAGACGTCCTGCCGCTCCCTGGATAAGTCCCAAAATAAGAGATTTAATGAGGAGTAGAGATGCTGCCAGAAGACGTTTCCAACGCACCCGTTCCGCTGAAGATTACTCCTCTTTTAAGTCCCTACGCAATACTTCCTTATGGCATGCCACAGTTTTTTCATAACTCCATATCACAAGC
Organism: Aelia acuminata; assembly: GCA_911387785.2. Lineage (NCBI taxonomy): Eukaryota > Metazoa > Arthropoda > Insecta > Hemiptera > Pentatomidae > Aelia > Aelia acuminata. The sequence goes on from OU426980.1 coordinate 82,537,398, forward strand.
CCACGATCCTAAGTCCAAATGGAAAATCCTCAAAAAACTATCAGTTGTCAAATCCAAATCCTGTACTCAATATCCTATCGACCCTGATGAATTAAACCTCCATTTTTCCAACCCTCCTATTCCTCATTACTTCTCATATTCTTTCTACACAAACCTTCAACCCTGATAACTTTTACTTCCTGAATATCTCACCTGAATACTTGCTCTCCTCTATCCTTAAATCCAGAACAAACGACTATGGCCCAGATCAAATCCCGGTAAAGATTGTTAAACTCTGTCTTCCCGCCATCTTCCCTGCTCTTTTACTCATCTATAACTTCTCCCTACAAAATTCCATTTTCCCCGAAGCCTGCAAAAAAGTCATAGCTCGTTCGTTGAACAAAGTACCTGTTCCTCTCTAACCTATCCAAACCACTCGAAAGAATTGTCCGGTCCCAGCTCAATGATTTCCTTGAACGGAATGCTCTCCTCAATCCTCTTCAGTCCGGCTTTCATTCCCATTGCTCCACACAATCTGCTCTGTTAAAGATTACTCAAGACTTTCAATCCTCCCATCCCTATTCAATAGATGAACATAAAATTACCATCCTAATTCTCTTTGATTTCACAAAAGCGTTTGATACCATCAATCATGAGATCCTCCTTTCCAAACTCCAAAACCTTTCTATTTCAAACAGAGTCATAAAGTGGTTCCACTCTTTCCTATCCTTTCGCTCACAAACAGTTCATATTCCCGAAAAACTTCCCTCCTCACCCCTCCCATTAAAACGTGGCGTGCCACAAGGGTCCTCCCTCTCACCAACTCTCTTCTCTGTCTATATCAACGATCTCCCTGATTCAATCAATACCAATACCACTTACACGCTGATGACCTCCAAATTTACCTATCAGTCCATCCTACCAAGATGCTAGAGGCAATCCGTAAATTACAAGAAAAATATAGACAGCATCAATGCCTGGGCAGAGAAAAATGAATTAAGACTAAACGTAGAAAAAACCAAGGCCATCCTAATTGGCTTCAAGCATCTTCTTAATTCCCTTCCTTACCACCCCCTACTCTACCTCAAAACGCAACCTATCCATTTCCACACCCATGTTTCTGAAATCACCAGAAAATCCATTGCCATTCTTTAACAGTTCCTTAGATCACGTAATTGCATGCCCTCAAAAACCCGTCAGCTCCTAGTCTCCTCCCTCATATTCCCCCATTTTGACTATGGCTACCTTGTATACAGGGGACTGTCTGGTTTGCATGAAATGAGGTTGAAGAGACTAATGAACTGCTTCATTAGATTCATCTACGGTGTCCCCAGGTGCTCCCACGTCTCCAGTTGGTATGCTGAGTTGAAGTGGCTCTACCCAGTTTTTCGATAGCAATACTTCTTAGGGGTGTATCTTTTCCGAACCTTCAGAAACAAGAAGCCTCCTTATATTCTCAACTTGTTCACACCCTGCTCCACAATACATTCCCTAAACACCCGATCCCAAACCTCTAACCCGTACATCCCTTTCCATCAAACTGCCTCCTTTATCATCCATGCTGCCACCTTCTGGAATTCCTTACCCGTCTCTATCCGTAAAACTTCATCCCTCACTTCCTTTAAAACCCAATTATTTCTCCACCTCCTTAATCATCAATCTTCTGTAATTATGTAAAATAGTGAAACTAACACTGAGTATATATTTTTTTATTTGATTTTTATTATAATTTTCCAAGCTCTAAGTTTTGAAGATGAACAATGTTTGTTTTCAACATCCAAAGTTCTTTTTCATACTGTCTTTTATTTTGCTTCTAAAGTTTATTTATATTTTCAATTTATTCTTCTATTCTTAAATCTTTTATCCATTTTTCTATTCAATCAGCCAGACAAATGGCTCTGTAACTGATCATGTTTTGTTATTCTTAGGGGACTAGATGTCCCAGAATAAAGTTAATTTCTTTCTTTCTTCTTTCTTCTTCTTTCTAAACATGGTCAATTATAGTTTTTCCATGTTTGAGTTTAGTCTGCCACCAGAAGGCAGCGGAATATCGATGGCAGACTGGGTCATAAAGTTTTTTTTTACACGGTAGTATCCTGTGCTGAAATTTGAATCGCCCTGAAGATGAATTTTTACCATAAATATGGTCAATTTCAGTTTTTCCACGTTTCAGTTCAATCTGGAACCAGAAGGCAGAGGAATATCGATGGCAGACTGCATCACATAGTTTACACTAACACGCAACATTTGAACTTTCCCCCCAAAATACATTAATTTAGACCTTGAAATTTGCAATTTTTCAAATTCGGTCTGCCCAACTAAAGCACTGGGTTACCGAAGGCAGACCGCGCTTTTTGGGTCTTATTACAAGAGAAAAATATTGAGCCAAAATTTTAATCATCCCAAAAATGATTAAATTTTTCATCAAATTTTTGAATTTTTCAATTTAACTCTGCCATTACTTTTCACCTGCTTAGACTTGGTGGACAAATCTCAAACTCCTCTATTGGACATATATTATCACTTGTGAAAAATTGAGTCATCCCAAATGCTGTGAATTTGACATCCCAAAAAATACAATTTTTGAAATTGAGCCTGCCAGGGGATAACAACCGGTTAAAAGTGGCAGACTGATGAAAACACCCATGTTTAAACATAATCTATCATCTATCAAGGTTTCATCCATCCTGGAGTCAGGGTCTTTTTTCACATTTTCTTCACTTGTTACATGGCCGACATTTTCGAAAGCAACCGCTTTGAAAAGGCAGACTTGGATTTTCTTACTCAGAATGGAATGGGTTTTCATTATAATTGGTCAAACCTTCTCCTGAAATGAACACCTATTTTCGGCCTCGACTCCAGGACTAGGACTTTTGGTGATCAAACCGGTGAATTCACCTATATAGGAGCCAATGGCAGTTCAGTTATAGCTTTGTGTGCTATCTCTGTCGGTTTCTTGAAATTGGTTAAGGAATTTAATATTAAAACTAAAATATTTAGTGACCATATCTCGCTACATTTTTTGTTGAAATTAGGAAAGCCAAAAATTTTTGATACTCTGCCGATACTTGCCAAATTAAAATGGACTATAAATGATAGTGAAAATTTCAAAAATAATTTAAGCAAAATAGATTTCAGAGTTCCAAAAGAGCCTCAAGAAGCCATCAATTATCATATGATCATCTATGTTTCAAATTGAGAAAGAAAACTCTTGCACTGTTGAATTTGTACAGAAATTCCAAGTCCTATTTGATTAGAAAATTTATATTAGCAATAATAAAGTTCACAAAGACTTGAGCAAATAAAAAAATGCAAATTCTATGCGGGGATTATTGATAAGTTAAAAACTCTAAAGGATTCAAAGGGCTTCTGGGACCTCATAAATATAATAAAAAAGCGACAGTTTATCGGAAGCTCAGATATTAGAGGTGAACAATGGGTTGAATACTTTAGCTGTTAATATAATTTCTTTTATAAACAATAAATTAATATTTATAAATAATTAATAAATGAATATTTTCCACCATTTGAAAACTAAACCCTTCTGATATTAAATGCAATCTAATGACAAATGGACTATCACCTTTCACTCTACCATATTTAGCTTCTTTTGAAGCGCTAACCCAACATAATTGGTAACCTTTAAAAAAGTTTAAAATCATCAAGTAAAAAGTTTCCAACAGAAAAAAAAAAAACCATCATATTCATAAATGAAACTAAAGAAGTATAATAATTAATCCAATCTTCAATTGTGGCTGACCACCAATTTTAAATTATTTTTAAATAATTTATTTTTTGAAGGTATCAGTGAAGAGGAAGGATTTGCTCTGCCTTGAGCCGAGCTCTGTGGTGTAGCGGTTAGCATCCTCGCATGTAACGCAGGAGAACCGGGTTCGACTCCCGGCGGAGCCAAATCTTTTCTCTTCAAAAAATAAATTATTTAAAGAAGTATAATTTAGATAAATTTTTTTTCATACCCGCTTTATTTTAACTTCAAATTTTTAATGAACATTCCTCTTTACCCTCTAGTTTGCTTCCTAATTGAATTGTTTAATATATATTTAAAAGATATTCACCGAACTTCTTTTAATATAATTTGTATTATACCGAGGTTAATCCATGCTCGTAATATCGAGTAAGAATAAGTGGGAATGTTATTAACACATGTTTATAAGATCAATGGTCATTATTAAATGCGATCAAGTGTTATCATTAATTAAGTTTAGGGTAAGTTATAAAAGTAACACAGTGTGAAATAGTTGCTCATAGTGCTGTTTCTTTGGTTTACAGGTAAGATTTTGTATTAAAATAAACCTGCAATATACATTGTAAACAGTTCTGTATTTAATTGAAATAAACTTTGGTTTACAGAGAAACACAACATAGTTTTATTTCACAACACATTATGTATATTTAGATTCCTGGCAGACATTCCTAGCTCATAAATGTTTATTACAATAGAGGGATTGTTGATTCTAGGTAAAGTCTCTAACAAGGCATTGAAGTATGAAATAAGGGTTACATTGGAAGGAAAAAACTCTAAACACTGGAAAACGCAAGGTTCCTGTCAGTACTGGCATGGATATGAAAACAAACATGGGTTTAACAACAGTCACGCTTTTGAAATTTTGGACCAAGAGATTGGAAATAAAACTAAAAAGACAAAGCAGATTTTTGGAGTTGGAATTTGCGATGGCACAATTGGAAAAAGAAAAAATTGTAATAAGGAAAGCAAAGAAGCTTCACGCTTGCAGTGCAATTTATCTTATAATCAATATATATTATAAAGCAAAGTTTACAATGTGCGTGCCTCAATTAAGGCTCAAAAATGACTCCACATACGATCAAGAAATTTATGTCCTTGTGCACCCCTATAGCTCATAACGGTGAAGATGGTTTCCATTTTTATATTTAGGGTGTAAAATTGAAGAGAAAAGGGTGAGAATTTTAAGCCTCTCACACTATGTAATTAGCCTACCTGTCGGGTTAGTGAATGAAAAATTTAGTTTGAGCTGCAGACTACCAGGCAGCGCTAGGGTGCATTTCACTCAATGTTTATTGTCCATTCATTCAGTTTATGGTTATATATTTTTTCAGCTATTCTTTTTAAATTACTATAAAATTAATCGAAAATAATTAGTTTCTCCTTTGCATTCCAAAATAAAATAACATAAAATAAGATTTTACATCTCTGCAATATAACCAACTGCAATAATTATAAAACCAACTGGATTCCTTAACAAATTAATTTTTACATAAGAAGACTAATTGATCAACACATTACATTTAATCAATATATAATACAAAAGTAAATTTAATGCAATATGAGTGACTCTTTCTTAGTAGTACTGTGAGCGTATAAAAAACATTAAAAAAAAGAGATAATGACTGAATATAAATCGAAAATAAAAAGTTTGAAGTGTTCTTATTGTAGTTATGAAAAGAAGTTGGTTTGATTAGTATGTATGATGAGCCTTCCAGTTTACAAAATGACTGACTCCAATTTCAGCATTTATTTAATTTTATCATCCCTCATAGTTCAGGATAAAAAGAAATATGGTAAAAAATTGTGCCTTCATAAAATTTTCGTTTTGACTTTTTAATAGTAGTAAAAATCGAGATCTGCAGAGTCCCCCCAAATTAAGGGGGATGTTTTAAGAAGGTTGAAATAGAAGAAAGGTCTTAAAAAAAAAAAATTCGATGAATCTTAGGTAGTTTTTATACTTCTGGACCATTTATATGACTTTACATTCTACAGATCGAAAGTTCTAACATATTATAGTAGAAAAACCATATCTTGCTAACACAATGGTTATTACAAACATATCGCACATCGGCAAGAAGATGGTTAAAACTCGAAAAAAATATTTTTTTCTGTAATCGTTAAATAATGGTAACATTACTAAACTGAAATGAGTGAAGAAAGTGAAACATTTTGCAATAGAGTAAAGAAAGTGATTACTTTCTTCACAAGTGAAGAAAGTGAATTGCCTTCTTAATTAGTAATAAGTATAAATTAAAAAATAATTTGAAGTTGGAAATTAAATGCTTTTAAATGTTTCTTAACGTTGTAAGAATTTATTTTAACAAAATAAATTGAAATGTGAATGAATTATTGGTGGAAATAATCAATATATTTTAAAATTTAAATATAATAATAATTACCTTCCTTGTTTATAACCTGCACTTGTTTATAACTGAAGCTCCAGCTCTATGTTAACCATGCTTATAACCTACCAACAACATACCATAATCTTCACAACATCCTAATTTTGTTCATATTCTGGTTAGATCTGATCATGTATTACACGATTACAGAAAAAATTTAATATTACACTCGTGAAAAAAGTAGAATTTACAACTCTCGTGAAATTACCACACTCGCTTCGCTCGTGTGGGTAAACGTTTCACTCGAGTTGTAAAATGATCTACTTTCGTCACTTGTATAATAAATAACTATTTTTTTTTTTTGGATAATCACATGTGAAGTTTCAAGTGATTTCTCATTGTTATTATGTACCTACTGACAGCGACTAGGGAAAATAGTCTACCATTGCGGCGTTTAGTACCAGTAACTGAAACTCAAAAGTAGCTCTCTACTTGCGTTAACACAATCATCCCCACTGTAAAAAGATATGGTAAATTGCGCCTGAAGCTAAAGAAATTATTAATAATATTGTGAATATTATGGCATTGCAGGTTTTGTCATTCTGATTCAAGCTGTATTCATAACTCAAAATTGATATTTATAGAGTTGTAACAATCCGACGTGCTATATACAGATATGTACGAGTATAAGTCGATTAATCAGAAATAAGTTGATTGCGGATATCTCTGTTAAATGTGGGTCTGATATCCAAGTAACTATTATTTCAAAAATCTTGAGCTAAATATGAGTAAAATGTAATAAGATAATCACAAAACCTACAAGAAAGTTAAAAAATATTACAAATCAATGGACAGGTTTTAATTTGTTAAAAACTTCATATATAAAATATAAAAATATAAAATTTTAATTGAGAATTTTTACCCAAAAAAGCTGATCAATAAATTGTGGTACACCAAACTAAACAAGGGGAAGTTTGGAATAAATAAAAATAAAAATGAAAATATTATAAGAGAAAGTAATCAGGAAATTAATAAAAACAACAATCATAAGAATAAAGACAATAGTAGATCATTTAAATGAAAACAAACCACATTAACTGATTTTTACACAAAAAATAATGCGATAGATGACAAAAGAAAAGAAAACTCAGATGAAGGAAAAATTCAGAGCAAAAAAAATAATGATAAAGGTTACAGATTTTATAAAATGAATTATATACCTAAATTAACAGAAAAAATAAATAAGGCTTTTAAAAATTATGATCACTATAATTTGAAGTTAGGGCAATATAACAATAATAAATCAAGTAACTATTTAAACAATATGAAGGATAAAATAGAATTTAATGATAAACAAAATATAATTTATAAGATAGACTGTCAAGATTGTGAAGGGATTTACATTGGGGAAACTTCCAAAAAGCTAAAAACAAGAATATCGCAACATATTAGCAATTGCGAAAGTATAAAAAATGTAGGCACAACAGCACTTGCCCAACATAGCATAACAAAAAAACATAAATTTGATTTTAACAATCCCAAAATAATAGAAACAGTCAACAACACAAACAATAGGAAAACTACAGAGGCCATATACATCACCAAAAACATTAATAGAACAGTCAATTATAAAACAGATATTAAAACCATAGGCAGCCATTACATGGACATAATTAAAAAATTAAAAATTTGATGATATATACATATAAATAGACATGTATTGTGTACGTATGTGTGGGTATGTGTGTGTGTGTGTGTGTGTGTGTGTGTGTGTGTGTGTGTGTGTGTGTGTGTGTGTGCGCGTGTGTGTGTGTGCATGAATGGGTTGTGTATGTATATATCATGAAATAATAATAATTAGGACAAGAGGTATACAAGTATTAATAGGATTAAGTAGCAACAGACTAAAGCCAGTAACAGTGAGGTGGCCAAAGTAAGAAGTGCAATCTTACATTATTAATTATTTTGACGAGATTTTAAGGAATCGATATATTGTATAGTTATAATGTATATTTTTGGTATGTATATCATGAGTATAATGTAATATTTGTGTAAAAATCAGTTAATGTGGTTTGTTTTCATTTAAATGATCTACTATTGTCTTTATTCTTATGATTGTTGTTTTTATTAATTTCCTGATTATTTTCTCTTATAATATTATAATATTTTCATTTTTATTTTTATTTATTCCAAACTTCCCCTTGTTTAGTTTGGTGTACCACAATTTATTGATCAGCTTTTTTGGGTAAAAATTCTCAATTAAAATTTTATATTTTTATATTTTATATATGAAGTTTTTAACAAATTAAAACCTGTCCATTGATTTGTAATATTTTTTAACTTTCTTGTAGGTTTTGTGATTATCTTATTACATTTTACTCATATTTAGCTCAAGATTTTTGAAATAATAGTTACTTGGATATCAGACCCACATAACAGAGATATCCGCAATCAACTTATTTCTGATTAATCGACTTATACTCGTACATATCTGTATATAGCACGTCGGATTGTTACAACTCTATAAATATCAATTTTGAGTTATGAATACAGCTTGAATCAGAATGACAAAACCTGCAATGCCATAATATTCACAATATTATTAATAATTTCTTTAGCTTCAGGCGCAATTTACCATATCTTTTTACAGTGGGGATGATTGTGTTAACGCAAGTAGAGAGCTACTTTTGAGTTACAGTTAGTACAGGCACATTTTATGAAGGCACAATTTTTTACCATATTTCTTTTTATCCTGAACTATGAGGGATGATAAAATTAAATAAATGCTGAAATTGGAGTCAGTCATTTTGTAAACTGGAAGGCTCATCATACATACTAATCAAACCAACTTCTTTTCATAACTACAATAAGAACACTTCAAACTTTTTATTTTCGATTTATATTCAGTCATTATCTCTTTTTTTTAATGTTTTTTATACGCTCACAGTACTACTAAGAAATAGTCACTCATATTGCATTAAATTTACTTTTGTATTATATATTGATTAAATGTAATGTGTTGATCAATTAGTCTTCTTATGTAAAAATTAATTTGTTAAGGAATCCAGTTGGTTTTATAATTATTGCAGTTGGTTATATTGTAGAGATGTAAAATCTTATTTTATGTTATTTTATTTTGAAATGCAAAGGAGAAACTAATTATTTTCGATTAATTTTACAGTAATTTAAAAAGAATAGCTGAAAAAATATATAACCATAAACTGAATGAATGGACAATAAACATTGAGTGAAACGCACCCTGGTAGTCTGCAGCTCAAACTAAATTTTTCATTCACTAACCCGACAGGTAGGCTAATTACATAGTGTGAGAGGCTTAAAATTCTCACCCTTTTCTCTTCAATTTTACACCCTAAATATAAAAATGGAAACCATCTTCACCGTTATGAGCTATAGGGGTACACGAGGACATAAATTTCTTGATCGTATGTGGAGTCATTTTTGAGTCATTTATCGTTCCAAATGAAAAATTCTACTATTCTACCCCTCCCCCAGTCATCACCTCAGACTATCGATAGTTTTATGTCCGATATTATCAAAACTATCGATAGTTTTACATCACTAGCAATTATAGATATGATTGATAAATAATTAGCCTATGAAAACTAAAAAAAAACATAGATTTACCAATTCCATTAAGGGCTTTTTCAGTGTGAGTCAAAATAATGTTTATATTTCCAATATCACTGGCAAATTTCTTAAATGTATACCAATGAAGCTTTATGCAACTGTTAACTTCTTCGATCTGTTGGTCAATAGCCTAAAAGAAAAAAAAAGCAAATAATTTGTTCATTAGAATAGAAAAATAGAATTTGAATAACATAATATTACTGCTAACGGAAATCGCTATAAACCAGCCATCAGGCTACAATCAGGCTGGTCCTCCAGTTAGGAGAATGCTAAAAGGAGTGGGCTGATTACCCACTCTCCCTAAATTAATTAGTTCAAGCAGCTATCATACATTTTGAACAGCCAGATTGATAACTTTGGCAACCTACAGAAAGCAGGGTTTGAAATTAACTCTTATTTTTTCGGAAAGAGAATAAAAGTCAAATCCGGACTTTTTAGAAAATCAAAGTCCTGATATGATCTTTATCCCAATGTTGCCATGTATATGAGTCAAAAATTGATTTTAATTATTTAAGGATGAATTTATAAGCTTTTTTTTTTTTTTTTTAGATTTCTCCATATTGGTGTTCATTATTGGGTTAACTGTTTTTATGGAATTGTTATAGGATATAATAAATTACCTTATATCGATCTTAAGATGTAAAATTAAGAGAAAAATCATTATCTGTTATGTATATGAATACCAGGTACCCAAAAGATCTGTGGATCCGAATATATACTGACGGGTCGGCCACAGATGCAAGAACAAACGGTGGGGCTGGTATCCACATGCAATTGCCCGGGGGCAACATTATTGAGAAGGCTGTTCCAACTGGCTTTATATCTACGAATCGAGACTTCTTAGGCCACTAAAAACCACTCAATTGTTTATTTTAATTCCCGACTTGGCCATCTAAGGGCAGAATGAAGAAGAAAAAGAATTGTTTAGAAAATCTACATTAAACAGGATAGAAGTGATAAATTATTTGAATGGGAAAAATTGGATCCCTATAATCGAATATGCCAAAGAAGCCTGGAAATACAGATATACAGTTACAATTGACTCCTGTTAATAGAGGGCCACTTTTGTAATATTTCATTTATTAATAGTACTTTTGATTATTAAAAATTCAAGTCGGGGGAACTATATTCAATAGATCGGCTATGCTCCTGGGTTTTGCGGACGACATTGATCTGATTGGAGGGACTTCTGAATCAATGAGGGATGCATTTCTCGATCTTGAAAGAGAAAGTCATAAACGAATCGAAGACCAAATACATGCATGCAATGAATCCAGTTGGTAATGGGCAGCCAAATGGTAGGGTCTCGATTGGGCAGCACAATTCCGAGAGAGTGGAAGAATTCATCTACCTCGGAACCCAAGAGAACCCCAGCAACAACATTAAGCCGGAAATCCAACACCGAATTATTGCCGCAAATAGGTGCTATTATGGACTGCAGGGGCACCTCCAGAGCAGAGATGTTTCAAGAACCACCAAGGTGCACATCTACGAAACTCTCATGAGGCACGTACTCACCTATGGCTCAGAATGTTGGCCTCTCCCAAGAGCCCAGAAGATGACTCTATTGACCTTCGAGCGCCGAATGCCCCAGGATATGTGGTGCTGTTTATGAAAATGGTGTGTGGAGGCAGCATTCCAATGCCGAACTGACTGCGCTGGGCGGGACATCTTGCGAGAATGACCGAGGACCAAATTCCGCTAAAGATGTTAGAAGAGCAGCTGTATGGACGAAGACGGATTGGCAGACCCAGGCTGCACTGGGCTGACGGTGTGGCAGATGATGCTAAGTCCATCCTTGGTGCTCGTAACTGGAGAGCAGCCGCACAAAATAGAGACGACTGGTTGTTGAAGCTGCAGGTAGCTCTGTTCCCTCGAGGAACGTAACACCATAAAAGAAGAAGAATAGTACCAATATTTTTATTTAATCTTTTTTTTTTTCTTCTTCTTAATTCTTTTTTATTTTAATCTCTGTTTTTATGTAATTATAATTATATTTGTATAAAAATGTTCATATACTTTTTTATATTTGTAATATAATTTACAATAAGCGAGATATGTAAATAAGCAATAGTTTATTAACGTAATGCTGAAGATTTAAATGTATTTATTTTGTAAACAAGCCATGACTCCTCTAATGGCCTAATAATGCCAAGAGTATGTGTCTAATTATTTTTTGTTTTGTATTCAAATGAAGACATTATTATTATGGTATTATTTACTACTTCTGGTTTTAAATTATCACTAAAATAACAATTATAAATTCTTTGGATCTTTTTATGTTTATAATTTAGTGTAATAATATTTTTTTTAAGAGAATAAGACATTCATTTGTTTAATTTATTTACATTAAATATATTCTTAACCCAAAAAAATACGAATGATATAATGCACATTATCTTTCCTAATTTATTTGGCAATAAAATTACAATTTAATTTATTTAAGGCTTGCAAACTAAAAAAAATACCATGAGAGGACTCTTTAATCCTTAAAAAAAAAAATAATCTTAACAAGAGTTAACCCTTTAACATCTAAGGGAGCTGGCGGAAAGTTGCAGCAGATAGCTAAGCCCCCCCCCCCTGATCTATGATTATTTCACCCTCCCCAAGCTAAGGTGTCGAGGCCACCCTCCACTGTTGACTGCCTCTACTTCTTCAACTCCTCATTACTTTTTCCGACTATTTCTAAATGTTTTATTTTCTTTTTATGATTCTAAAATACCTTTATCATTATTTCAATAAATTAAAATGCTAGATTATCGATTGTAATGAAAGATTACCTGATCAATGAAGGTAATAAAGAAAAAGATTATAATAATTTTATTACCATATATACAATTTTTTTTAGCCAGGGAAGGGATAAGGGACAGATGAAAACAATAGAAGATAGAAAAGGGATAGGATGGGTTTCCCTCATCGGAGGAACCCAGGTAATCCACAGCTAATATTTCCCCAATAGAGACACCCCTGCAGCCTAGCGGCCGCCAGATGTACATATTAAGTCTCTGAGGATCCGTTAGGATGTGCCGAAGTCCGGACTTCAGCTGGTAAGGGTCGTCTCCATTGTCCGAGATATCTCGTCCGGAGCTGTTAAAGGGTTTATGGATTCTAGAATAAGATCTTAAAATTTGTTAAAAAAGTAAAACCTCTTATCTGCGTCTACAGGCGGTTTTGTATTCTACAGTTTGAATTTGTAGGCAACATGAAAAAATCAATTTATAATTATTTATATTTAAATAAAAAATACAGAAGCCTTTCAAAGCAAGTAGCAGAATTTCGCAGAATGATCGAAGCTATACAAACGTGGAGGCGATCTTATGGCACAGGAGAGAACAGAACAAAGAGCCGAAACCGCAGTCGCAGTAGAGGTGAATATGACCCTAAAGGTATATATTGCTTTTATCATTTCCGATTCAGTAGTATATGTCAATCCAATAAATATCAGCAATCAATTGAATAAATATCAGTCTTATCAATGGGAAACCCAGAAGTCGGAAAAGTTGGACCAGCAGTCGAAGTGGCAGCAGCTTTGGATGTGTGCAGATACCATCAATTTGTCAATGATCGAAAAACCGGACTGCGTTTTCTGGTTAAAGTGGGGCAAAAGTATCATTAATACCGCCACTTCGAAAACCAAAAATAGATTACGCTTACAAGCTTTATGCTGCAAATAACACCAAAACCCCCTACATATGGAAGTAAAATCTTATTACTAAACCTAGGACTTCAAGGAGAATTCGAATGGCTATTCATTATCGCAAAAGTTCGACAAGGTATCTTGGGAGCTGACTTTCTCAATAAGTTCAACCTCCTTGTCAACATTAGAAAAAAGCGTTTAATCGATGGTACAACAAAACTCAATATCGAGGATGAACTCTACACCATCACAGCCAAGGATAGGATCAGCTCTGTAAGCAGCATTCTCAACTTTCAAACAGTATGAGCATCATACTCAAATATAAGGACACCCAAATTGACACTTTTGGTGATCAACCATAACACAAACCACTATAATGAAACGAAAGGTGGTCCAGTGTTCAGCCGTCCAAGGCAGCTGGTGTTATGGTGATCAACCATAACACAAACCACTATATTAAAACGAAAGGTGGTCCAGTCTTCAGCCGCCCAAGGCAGGACGCTTAAAGAAAACTGTTGATAGCTAAACGCGAATTCAAATTCATGTTACATAATGATATTATCCCTCCGTCAAAGTCATGATGGGCCAGTCAGCTACATATGGTCAACAAGAAAGATGAAACATTTCGGCCTTACGGTTACAGTCGATTAAATGATTTAACTGAAACAGATCGATACCCAATCCCTCGAATCAACAATTTTGACCATATTTTGAAGGACAAAAATATTTTTTCTAAAATAGATCTATTTAAAGCCTATTACCAAATTCCAGTCACTGAGGAAGAAAAAAATACAATAATAACTCTTTTTGGTCTCTCTATCTGAGTTTAACAGAGTTTCGGTATGCGTAATGCCCTTCAACATTCAAGTGGTTTGTGTGTGTGTGTGTGGACCATTTACTTAAGAATGGATACCAAAAGAAGCTTGATAGATGGGTTCCACACAAATTAATAGTAAACAATTTAATGGACAGAGTTTCCATTTGTGAATTGCTGGTGAAACGAAACAAAATCGAGCGATTTTAGAAAAGAATGATTACAGGTGATGAAAAGTGGATCACGTACGACAATAATGTGCAAAAAAGACAGTGGTCGAAGCCTGGAAAAACTTCACAAACAGTGGCAAAGCCTTGATTGACGCCAAGGAAGGTGATGCTAGTGTTTGATGGGATTGGAAAGGCATTGTTCAACCTGGCCAAACCATTGATTCGACTCTCTACTGTCAACAACTAATGTGGTTAAAGCAACAGATTCAAGAAAAACGGCGAAAATTGATCAATAGGAAAGGTGTATTCCATGACGACAATGCTAGACCACACACATCTTTGGTGACTTGGCAAAAATTATGAGTTTGGCTGGGAAGTTTTAATGCATCCGCCATATAGCCCGGACCTTGCACCATCTGACTATCACTTGTTTCATTCTCTTCAGAACTCTCTTAATGGTGTAAAGTGGGAATCAAAAGTGGCTTGTGCAAACCACTTGGTTCAGTTATTGGCCCAGAAATCACAGCACTTCTATGACAGTATAATGGTTTTACCGGAAAAATGGCAAAAGGTCATCAATCAAAACGGCACTTATAACATTGATTAAAAATATTTTTAAAGAATAAATTATAAAGGTTGTGTGTATGACATTACATAGTTAAAAAATCATTAAGTAAGACATCGGTTGTTTAGATGGCAGTCCTTCCTGATTATGATGGAAATAATCTCATAAATAAATCTGGCATACCTGCACAACGGAGGCTCAGATATGCATGGAGTGACCCCCCCCCCCTCCCAAACTTTGATATGGATCCGCCCCTGTAACTAATAAAGATTGCTTGATATAAGGACCAAGTATCAGTCATACATCTTTCGGCTAATATTACATTAACATAAGTCACATTACTGTACTTAACTTTTTCTTCACATTACTAATTTCTGGGAGGGGGCGGGCATCTAGTCGACCTTATATAAGACCCTATTCTAGGACCCCATTGGAAATTTGATGAAGCTGGAAAAGAGATTGAAGCTTTCTTCCTTTGAGATTTTTAATGAGAATAGAGTTGGGCATAATTCTGTTAACAAATACGAATACAAAATTATTATATCTTAATTTTTATGTGAATATGAATAGAAATTTATTCATACCACAATATTTGTAAATACAATTACAAATAAATTTGTATTCACAAGTATGAATGTGAATTTAGTCGTAATCACACTCGTGAATACGAATACAATGGTGTTCGTAATTTCTTCGGTAAATACAAATATAATTCACAAGAAAAATTTAGAATATTCAAAAAAAAAAAAATGTCAATATTCGTAATTAAAATAGTGAATCAAATAGCTTATCAAACGTACTGATTATAGATTAACTTGAATACTTCCAAGAAACGACATGACACACAAAGAAATAAATTTCAACCATAGTATTAATTCAAAGTAACCGTAAGTTATTTAAATTAAAAAAAATTATTCCGAAGACTCAATCAACAATTCCTAAATTGATATAATACCAAATACCCCGCCTCCCCCTTTCATTTTTAAAAAAAATCACAAAAAATATTTAATTATTATAACAGGTTGATTCATAGTCAGGATTTTCAGTTAAAAAATTTTTTTTCATTTTGAAAAGCCAACGTTTCGATCCAAATTGAGGAACTTCATCAGGGCTAAAAGAAAACAAATATATGAGTAACTATGCTAAAAGATGACAATTAAATGAATACTTTACAAAACCAATAACTATGTAAAAGATGGTAAGCATTATAAATGAATATTTAAATTAGTAGCTGGCTAACCACATACAGTCGTGGTCATAGAAATTGCATCACTTGAAAATTTTGAAGGATCTCCTTTAACCAATGTTGTTCATACCTTTCGATAATTTTAAGATGTTTTGATAATGAAAAGAGTCTGTAACTAGCCGTGAAAAATCGTTAAAACCCATATAACAAATAAATAATAATCATAAACACATAAATAGAATTTTGGGAGATAACGAGGAATTTAAGAAAAAAATGTTTTTTAACATACATACATTACATACTACAAAGATCTTATAAAAACATTAAAAATAAATTTATCAAACTATATTAATATCAACTAGTATTTTATGGAACCGCCATTAGCCCTAATCACTGAGGAGATCCTTTTTGGCATTGTTTCGATCACATTTTTTAAAATTTTATCACCAACCTCCTCATTCCACATCGATTGCCTGCTTTAGCCCATCTTTTTATTGTCATGGTCATCCACAAGTTTTCTATAGGATTTAAATCAGGGATATTGCTTGGCCATGGCAGCGTGGAGATCCCTTTTTCTGTTAAAAACTGCTTTACCTATCCAAAAAAGCAATGGTAAAGGTAATACAAAATTATGCATCTTAGAGCTAAGACATTTTTTTAAATAAATAAATAATTAATGTACAGATTTGGCTCTATGGCACGGAGCACAATCATCTTGAAAAATATACTCTCCGTATTGTGTAAGGTGGGAATTCATTGAGGGAAATAAACTCAATTCCAATTTTTTTTTTTTTTTTTTTTCTGCATTAACCGTCCCATCTATAAAGTTTATCTGGCCAATTCCAAAGTAAGAAAAACATTCCCAGACCATCAAACTTGCCAGATGTTTCACTGTTTCTAATGTACAAGATTCGTCAAATCTTTTATTTGACTAACGTCTTACGTATGGAACACTGTCAGTGTTCGCTCGGTAGATCCCTGAGAAACATTTTATTTTTATTTTTCTCACCACAGGGGATTGGTTGCACCTCACTCTCTTTGTTATGTCCCGCAAAGAAAGTCCAGCTCCAGAAAATGCCACTATTTTAACTTTTTCCTCCTTGAGCATTGGTTTGAAACTCCTTCTATCGGACATAATAATAGGAAATAACGTGTTTAATATTAGTCACTCTGGAACCAACTAAACTATAAGTCACTGATTACTTCTATCTCTAATGCTAGAACGTAAACAAATGAAATCCCTTACTTATATACTCATTTAGGATTGAAAAGATAACAATCGTAGGTGATGCAATTTCTATGACCACGACTGTATATGGGTCATTCTCACATAAGAGGGCACTTTTGTGTCCCAGGCCGTTTATAGCGATTTAGAAAAGCTTAGGACTCTAAGACATCAATTTTCTAAATCTAGGCGAGTTGTAAAGCTAGACCCCATACGGCTTTATTTTAATTATATAACACACGTACCTTAAAAACACCAGAAAAGGTCAAAATTCATTCCCCTGTCATGTCCCAAGGTCTGATTCTGCTCAAAGTAAGAGATCTGTGTTCGTATACTAGGCCAATTTTTCATTTTTTCTGTCCAATTTGTTCACAATACAGTAAAATTTCATAAAAGCAGTCTAATCCTTGATGATAAAGGATTAGAATTGAAAAACACTACTTTTTATGATGTCCCACAGGTTTTCATTCATTCCCCTGTCAATTTTTAAAATTAGATTTTCACCACACTTTTCTGGGGGGAATTCAGTAAAAAGTATATAGTAAGCAAGAAGGGGTCTTTCCCCAAGCAACCCCAAATATTAACCTAACCTCAGTACAAATTCAACCTCTCCAGAAGCAAATAAGTTCTCAAACTTGAGAGGTTATGTTTAATAGTCTTCATTCCCCTGTCCTCTATAGCTATGGTCAGGTAAGTTTTTTCTTTTCCTATTTTTCAAATATAAATGATTTTGTAGCACAGATTTCGTTTTTCAAGTATCATTATGATATCTTTTTATCCCTTTGAACGGTTATCAAATAAATCTTAAAAATTCATTCCCCTGTCTTACTGTAAATCAAATACTGCAGGATAATGAAGATAGCGACGTGGATTGAAGCTTTCTTTAGCTGCTCAAATTTTTTAAAGCATCATCAGTCCTTAACTATAAAAAATTAAAAAAAAAAAAAAAAGAAAGAAAAAAAGAAAAAATAACACTTATAAATTTAACACTCTTTCAGATAGTTAAAAAAAATGCCCCCATTAAAATAAAAGTCAAGAGAGGAGGTGTTTGAAAGATTTCGATTACAAAACAAGAAAATGATCCAATTATTCTGAGAAAGAGAATCAAAAATATAAAATGAAACGGCAAAAAAAGGGAGTAAGATTGGATTGTGAAATTCACTTGAACGGAAGCGATTGAGAACGAATTCTAATGTATATTTGTCAAGAAAAAAACATTTTAAAAGGGAGGTGATTTGATGATACAAAATCTCCTTGTTCAACTGCTGGTGAGAATTTAGACCCACCCACTACTCAATGCATATGTGGAAGGAAAGTGGTAAATAAAAACAAAGGGAAATGTACAGAGATAATGCTAATTTGCGCAAAGAAAACATAACGCTTAAACGACAATATTAAAGACTACGGAAAAATATCGAGAATTTTTTTTTCAAAAAAGCGATTTACCATGAAAAAAGTATGCACATATGTCTTTTATTATAGAGGCATTATTTAAACGAAATGTAATCAAAGACGACATCAATGCTATCTTGCAGTGTTACAATCCTTTTAATCCCAAAGGTTTGGTAATTCATTCCATAATTTTTTTTAGTCATCTTTATATAACGTTTAAGGTGAATTGGTGTTCTGCCACTTCGACTCCTTGCTTCTAACAGCCAAAGGAATAGTACTACACCGAAAAAAATGTTTATTTGTAACCATAAAATTTAAAATAACAAAGCCGTAAAAAGTGCCCACTTTCGTGAGAATGACCCAAATAAGATAAAATAAAATCTGATAGACATCAGAGGTTGTGATAAGTTTTTAGAAAAATTGTGAGTTTTAGCATTGTTATAAATCAGTGTTTCTATTAAGTGCTCGGGAAAATCATTAGATTTTAAGATATTTTTTCAGGTGGATTTTGTTATGACCATGAAATTGTGGATCAGACAAGGTCAGGCTACGATGGATAAGGTTTTTTGCGACGTTGATTTTTTGGCGATATGGATATTTATTTTAAAAGCAAAAATATCCGGAATTACAGCATAATGCAAGGGAGTCAATATAGGCAGATTTATTGAGTTTAGTATGGGATTCTAAAATGTTCCATTTTCTTCAACAATTTGGAGATCACAATCCGTCGTTTCCTCCAATTTATTTTCCCTTAGTTGTCATGTACCCTTTCACTTCAAAAGCGTTGGGTTTCCCCGTAATAAACCTTTGATGTCGGCAAACTAACCCCCTATCACCCTATCATAACCCTCTGTTTTATGTCGCCGGTTGAAAAAATGTTGTCTTTGATAAATATGTTTAGCATAGATTTTTTGAATTTTGACTCTATAGTATTTAATTTGTTGTCTAGCTTGTAATTCAATTTCAGTTTTTTGGAAAGGTTACATATGAATTTAGTTATTATTGATATTTTGCGACATTTTAACTGAAAAATAAGTGATTATTCTTTGTTTGCGAGGTTTTTGTGGAGGTGGGGAAAATGATGGGGGTATTTCGATTTTAAATAGGTGAAGCAATTTACCTCTGTACATGTGGTTGTTGAAGTGATGTGATGGTGGACTCATATCAGTAATGGCTCTTTGGCCAATGGGGGCTCAGGGCGGGTTGTACGCCCAAATGTAAGATTCTTGGACAGCCTCATTGGGGGGGAGTCATGTAATGGCTCTTTGGCCAATGAGGGCTGTCCTACCTCTTTGGACTACGTTCTGGCCTGAGAGTAGTAGAGAGAGGTTACATTAACACTGCATGCTACTAGCCTTTGCATTGTGCATTAATCAATGAAATATTGTAATTATTTCCAGCTGCTTGCAATTAGTCAATTATTATTTTGTTTCTTTCCTCTAAGCATGTTTGCTTCCTCTTAAGTTTTGCTTTGCACAGATACTTTTGTTTAAGCTTGGTAGAGTAGTTTTTGTAGATTTAGTTTTGTGTGGTTTTGTAAATATTATTTTTTTAGTTCAGCAAAGTTTTTTGTAAATAGTTCTTTATTTGTTTATTAAAGGTTTTTTTTTTTCTTTGTAATTAGTTATTTATTGAGTGAAACCTATCAGAATCCCTTACAGTGGTGACCCCGTTTTGTTTTTTCATTTTTGTTAAAGGATTCTGAAAAATTTCTTTTACAGTAGCTTCTAATATTTTTTTTCTATTAATTTTTGTCCTCCAGCTGTACTTTTTTTATTATTTCATATCTTCTGTCACTCAATATATATCTTTTGTTATTGCATGTAAATATTTATTTACTATTTTTTTCTCTCTTTCTTTGGTCTTATTTTTTTTAAGTGTGAACCCACAAGATAATTTTGAAGCAGTGCAGAAGATGGTGAAGGAAAAGGAGCAGCAGCAGCCTACAGCCCAGGAGTCAGGTAGCAGCGCTGGACCAGTATCTCTTGAAGGACTGGAAGCATCATCCAGCAAAATATTAAATATTTCCCTCCATTTTGGAAAGGAGATCCGGAGCTGTGGTTCTCAGCTGTGGAGCAGGTTTTCAGAAGGGGTAACATTACAAATTCATTAACTAAATTTCAAATTGTGGTCCCTAAGTTAGAATATGAAGTGTTGCGACAGGCTGCAGATATAATAAAAAAACCTCCAGCTGACTGCTATGAGGCATTGAGGCATACACAGAATCTGAGAATAGGAGGATTTTGCAACTTTTGGAGGGTCAACAGCTTGGAGACGAAAAGCCCTCGCAGCTCCTACTAATATGAAACGATTGGCTGGAGAAAATGCTTCAGAATCAATGCTAAGGTCCATTTGGCTCCGGGCATTACTTTCAGGTACCCAAGCTATACTTTCAGCGTCAGAAGGCCTATCGTTGGAAGAGTTGGTCCCTATTGCCGACAGAATTCAGGAAGTTCACCGCCCTGTGGACATCAATACTGTTTCCGCTCCATCCTCTAGTTGCAACTCGCAACTGCAGCGCCTTGAAGCTTAGATCGAGGCACTTACAAAGCAGGTTGCTAAACTTCAAGCTAGAGGTTGCTAGACTTTCGCTCCCCATCTAACAGAAGGCAGCGATCACACTCGCGAAGTCGGAACCCAGATTATTGTT
The DNA here is from genome assembly GCA_911387785.2 of Aelia acuminata. Taxonomy (NCBI): domain Eukaryota; kingdom Metazoa; phylum Arthropoda; class Insecta; order Hemiptera; family Pentatomidae; genus Aelia; species Aelia acuminata. Next base: position 82,558,772 of record OU426980.1, read on the forward strand.
TTTACCATGACCGGTTCGGTGAGCGTGCAAGAAAATGTAAAAGTCCTTGCTCTTATAGGAAGCAACGCAAGCCGGCGGAAAACTAGATGCAGTGTTGGAAATGGCGGAATCCAGCACTGCCTTCACTCAACAACACCGCCTCTTCATTTCCTTCCTCATTGATACAGGTGCAGCAGTGTCCGTCCTTCCTCGCTCTCGGGACAAGCATCCTCCTGGCGAACTCTGCTTGTTTGCCGCCAATGGCTCCCGCATTGCTACCTATGGCGAGTGAACCTTGGACCTTGACCTAGGCGTGCGGAAGAAGTTCACCTGGACCTTCATTGTCGCTGACATACCTAGGGCCATAATTGGGGCTGATTTTCTGGCACATCATCATCTTTTAGTAGATTTAAAGGGGCGGAGGCTAATTAATGATACCACCGGGTTAACATACAGAGGCCAGCTCCTGCTGGTGACTGCTCCATCAAATCTTGCAATCCCTAGCAACATGCCTTTTGGACAAATCTTCGCTGAATTTCCTCGAGTAACTCACCCTAACTCTGCGCAGACTATGACTCCCAAGCATTCAATAGTTCATCACATCAAAACCAGAGGTGCTCCAGTGGTATCCAAGGCTTAACGTCTGTCTTCGTAGCGGTACCAGGCAGTCAAGGAGGAGTTTCGACGTCTCATGGAGATGGGAATCATCTGCCCGTCGAAGAGTCCTTGGGCATCACCTCTTCATGTTGTTCCAAAAAAGGATGGCACCATTCGTCCCTGTGGTGACTACAGGAGGCTGAACGCTCGTACAGTTCCAGACCTCTACAGTGTCCCTAACCTGTCAGACTTTAATGTAAATCTCCACGGGAAGTCTATATTTTCTCGCCTGGATTTGTGTCGAGCCTATTATCAAGTTCCCATATTGGAAGCAGATGTCCCGAAGACAGCTATTATCACACCATTTGGGCTCTACGAGTTTACTCGCATGTGTCCTGGCTTACATAATGCAAGTCAAACATTCCAATGCCTTATGGATCAGGCATTTTGTGATCTTCCATTCTGTTTCGCTTACCTGGACGATTTATTCATTTTTTCATCATCGAGGGAGGAGCATGAACAGCATCTCCAGTCAGTTTTGCACAGATTGGACAATTAGGGTCTCACCATTAACCCAGAGAAGTGTCTCCTAGGACAGTCGGAGATCGACTTCCTGGGCTATAAAGTATCAGCAGAAGGAATCAAGCCCATGGATAGCCGCATACAAGCAATCCTCTCATATCCAAAGCCTGCTACTGTCAAGGAGCTGCGGCGATTCCTGGGCATGATTAATTTCTATAGACCTTGCATCAAAAATGCTGACAGCATTTAACAACCACTTAATAGTTACTTGCACCAGGTCCGCAAAAACTACCAGCGCATGATTGATTGGAACCCTAACTCTGAGGAGGCATTTCAGAAGTGTAAGGATGCACTTTACAACGCACCTACCTAGGGCACCCAGCAAATAATGCTCGCATTTCCATTGCATGTGATGCATCTGATACCTGTGTTGGTGCAGTACTTCAGCAATGGCAAGAAAACAGGTGGATTCCTCTTGGATTCTTCTCCAAAGCATTATTGCCTGCACTTTAGGCCAGTGGTTGAAGGGAGGCAGTTTACTATTTTTACTGATCACAAACCACTGACCTATGCATACCTGCACAAGTCGAACACAGCAGCTCCCATGCGTATCCGTTGGCTGAATTTTATTTCTCAATTCTCCACGGACATTCAGCATATTGGAGGATCTGCAAACTCGGTGGCAGACACACTGTCCCGGTTGGAAGAGCTGTCACTGGATGAAGATTGGGATCAACTCGCCGCTACTCAGGAAAAGGATGAGCATGTTGAGTAGGAAAACCTGGTATTTAAGAAATTCTCCCTTCCTGGAGACTACCGTCCAGTATGGTGTGAGATTTCCAAGGACAAGGCCAGCAAGATCCGCAGGAAAACTTAACACTGGCTAAGGTGCTCGATGGATCAGCTGCGACCTGCACCTTTCAGATCATTATCGCGCTCACCATTTGTGCATGCAGCTCTGAGGTCCTGCTCTCATGTGTTTCTCAGGGATAACGCTGTGAGGAAGCCACTGCAGCCACCTTATACAGGTCCTTATCTTGTTTTGAGCCGGTATGAGAAGGTCCAGCTCCCAGACCACACTACCATTAATGTCTCTGTGAATTGGGTTAAACCAGCTTTCCAGCTACCAGATGCAGAGCCTTCTCTAACATCAGAGCAACAACAGCCCAGAAGTTGTCAACCCACGCAACCTCAGCAACAGGTCCCACCAACTCCATCAGAGACAACTTACAAAACACGCTCAGGGCGGGTTGTACGCCCAAATGTAAGATTCTTGGACAGCCTCATTGGGGGGGAGTCATGTAATGGCTCTTTGGCCAATGAGGGCTGTCCTACCTCTTTGGACTGCGTTCTGGCCAGAGAGTAGTAGAGAGAGGTTACATTACCACTGCATGCTACTAGTCTTTGTATTGTGCATTAATCAATGAAATATTGTAATTATTAATGCCCAGCTGCTTGCAAGTAGTCAATTATTATTTTGTTTCTTTCCTCTATGCATGTTTGCAAGTTTTGCTTTGCACAGATACTTTTGTTTAAGCTTGGTAGAGTGGTTTTTATAGATTTAGTTTAGTGTGGTTTAGTAAATATTATTTTTTTAGTTCAGCAAAGTTTTTTTGTAAATAGTTCTTTTATTTGTTTATTAAAGGTTTATTTTTTTCTTTGTAATTTGAGTTATTTATTGAGTGAAACCTATCAGAATCCCTTACATATCTTTGTTTTTAGTTCCCAATATATAGACAAATTTAGAGGTGAGAAACAGTCAACTGTTATTCTTTATGATAGGTTGATTCATAGTCAGGATTTTCAGTTAAATTTTTATTTTTATTTTGAAAAGCCATAATGTACGGAAGGGGAGTACAAATAGTATTTATGGATCTATAACAGGCCTACAACAGTGTACCAAGTTATAAAATGAGGGAATCCATAAAGAGCGCAGGAATAAGCGATGCCATAATAAATGTAGTAAGATATCTGTACAGTCAGGATGAGTAAAGATATCTCTGAGCCGTTCTCTGCAACTAAGGGCCTTAAACAGGGATGCAGTATGTCGCCAACACTGTTTAAAATCTATAATCAATAAGCAGTAAAAGAGTGGAGTGCACGTTAGGAACGAAAAGGTATAGACATCAATGGGCATATGTTATTCTCCCTCCATTACAATCCCTTATAGTCCGGGAGCTGAGGGCCAAAAAGGTGCCTGATTTGAAGAAAATTTTTGATTATATAGGCTGAAAGTACTCATTTTATAGACAACAAATGTGAACGTCTGCCACCTCAGATCGGTTGCCATCAAATTTTATAGGCGAACAAATTCAACATTTTTGAACTTTTTTCAATTTTTCGCTAATAACTCGAAAACGATTTATCGCAGAAGAAATTGTGTTCTTTCCAAAATAAAAGAGCATTAAATTTCGCGTCGAATGAGGTCCTCACAGTTAAAATCGGGTAAGTCTCTTCGCCAAAACCGATTGTCAATTTAGTCACTTTAGCGGAAAAATTAATCACGCTCATGTTCCAAAGCCTGCAATTTAAAGAAGGTTACTCCAAATGAAAAATGATACCTATAATAATAGGTTAAATGATGGTCAGGATTTTCAGTTTACAATGATTTTATTGTGGTAAGCCAACGTTTCAATCCAACTTGTGGATCTTCATCAGGGCTAAAAGAAAACAAATATATGAGTATCTATGTTAGAGGGTGACAATAGATGGATACATTACAGAACTGATAATAATATAAAAGATGGTGTACACATGAATATTAATATAAGTGGCTGGTTAACAAGATAAAATAGAATCTGATATTTACCTACTGAGTCCAGGTGGATACTAAGACTAAAGGTAAAAATAAGGTGAGAGGTAGTGGTAGGGGGTTAGTTTGCCGACTTCAAAGGTTTATGACGGGGAAATCCAACGCTTTGAAGTGAAGGCACATGACAACTGAGTGAACAAAAATATTTTAAAAACTAACAAAATAAATGGTACTGTATACAAATAGTTGTGTCTGGACTCAATAATAACATAAAAATGAGATAATACAAAATGTAACAATGCATAAAATTTTGGAAAATATACAGAAATATACAATACAAAAAATAATAATAGTACAAGAGGTACAGAGATAATTGCAGGTACCTATGAAATCAAAACTAGGATTTGAGGATGCGGAAGATGTTAGAATAAGTGGATGAAATTATCTCTTTATCTGTTTTGTGATTTACCGGGTTATTTTTTTCCAGATGGATGAAAATGGATTCTGAGAGGAGTCGTTTATTGTGGTTAGGTACAGTAGCTAATATGGAGGGGTTCTCAAAGTCGAAGGAATGGTTGTGGGCAATGGCATGTTCTGCTAATTTAGATGTAGACGAATTACGCGTGGAAATACTGTATTTGTGTTGATAAATACGTTTTTTAAAATAATTTTTGGTTTCACCGATATAGCAACTGTTGCAATTAGGAGTGGAGCACTGGATACGATAAACTACATTACACTTGTCTAGGAGAGGTACTGGGTCTTTGAGTTTGGTATAAAGATTTTTTAAATCATTGTTATTTCTTAATAATAGGCGCATGTGTGGGAAACTCGATGAGAAGGATTTTTTAATTTTGTTTGAGAGAATGGGGATATATGGGATAGATCTGTATTGGAAAGTAAAGATAGGAGGTTGTGAAGAGTTGTTAGAGAGATTTTGGGTTTTAGCATTGTTATTAATAAGTGCTTTTATTAAGTTCTCAGGAAAATCATTAGATTTTAAGATATTTTTCAGGCGGATTTTGTTATGACAATGAAATTGTGGATCGGACAAGGTCAGGCTACGGTGGATGAGGTTTTTTGCGACGTTGATTTTTGATGTGGATGAAAAATAGTTTAGGAGTAGGTCAGAATAAGTGGGTTTTGCTGAGCTTAGTGGAGGGAGAATTGATATTTGAAATGATGGGACAGATGGGATTACCGGGTTTATTTAACAACGGGGAGCAGTAGAATTATAGGAGATAAGGTATCTGTAAGTAGGGGTATTTATTTAAATTTAAATTATTTAAATCAAAACGTGAAATTATTAGTAGTGCTTACTTCCTGCTAAGACTTCGGATTATAAGTATTAACCATTTTGAACTAATTAAACAACCATCTTCCATGTGTTAAAATAAAAGATAAATTCTGCCAATTACTTAACTTTCTAAGTAGTTATTTTTATGAATATTTTATCAAATACCCTGATACTTCAAAGTCTTAGGTAGGAAGTAAGCACTACTAATAATTTCACGTTTTCATTTGTATTTCCCCCAGGATTTAGCTAATGTTGTGTTTACGGAGTTTAGTTCCTGCTAAATTTGATGCTCAGCAACTTTTATCTAAAACATTTTTCATTTAAACTAGGTGTTTTTGAGTTAGAGGCGTTGGACCCATGGGCGGATCCAGCCGACTGTAAAGGGGGGGGGCTGCAGCCCCACAGCCCTTCATTTGGATTTGCCAATCAGCTTTTTTACTTATATGTTTTTTTCCCACAACTAAAATTCTACTTTTACAGCATATTATTTGTTCTTTAACTTGCTTCCTTACTTTAAGGAAAGTCAAATTCTATCTTTTAATGACGAAAATTTTTCCAAAGGGAGGGGCTGCACACCCACAGCGCCCACCCCCCCTGGATTCGCCAATGGTTGGAACAGGGTTTCCTCCAAAATCGTAAAAATTACAGATTTTTGATGTACCGAACCCGGCTAAACCACTAAACCGATTTAATCTTCGGATATATCATCCTATTTGCAACATTTTAGCGTCTTATAGTGAGAAGAAAGCAATGCTTTGTACTCTGTATATGCGGGTAACTGAAAAAAATATCCAAAAATGTCACGGATTTTATACCACAAGGCGCTAAATACGTTCACGTTTTAATTACTTTGTCTCAACATGAGTGGGCTAATTTTAAAATCAATGATACCGTTTTACACATAATTTGATATTCTAAAACTATTGTAGGTAACATTTTTCATTTCGAGTAACCTTCTTTAAATTGCAGGCTTTGGAATATGAGCGTAATTCATTTTTCCGCTAAAGTGGCTAAATCGACAATCGTTTTTGGCGAAAATACTTAACCGATTTTAACTGTGAGGACCTCATTCGACACAGGATTTAATGACCTTTTATTTTGGAAAGAATACAACTTCTTCTGTGATAAATCGTTTTCGAGTTATTAGCGAAAAATTGAAAAAAGGTCAAAAATGTCGAATTGGTTTGCCTATAAAATTTGATGACAACCGATCTGAGGTGACAGACGTTCACATTTGTTGTCTATGAAATGAGTACTATATGATCAGCCTATATGATCAAAAATTTTCTTCAAATCAGGCACATTTTTGGCCCTCAGCCTGGCTGGACTCTTAGCCATAATAATCCATGCGATGTGAAAAATTCCTTCCACCTTTTAGAACAATTAAAAACTATCAAAATTTCCAATAATTTATCTTAGTGTCTTTCGACACCGATTGTCTTTTCACAAACATCCCGACAGATCGTGCACTCCAAATCGTTGAAGAAAAATGGAACATTTTCGAATCCCATACTAAACTCAATAAATCTGCCTATATTTACTCCCCTGCATTATGCTGTAATTCCGGATATTTTTGTTTTCAAAATAGATATTTTCTCCAAACTTCTGGCCTTGCAATGGGTTGCTCTCTAACTCCCGACCTCTCTGGTATTTTTCTTAACGACATACTTGATTCTGTGTTACCTAAATTCCCCAATGATATTTTTTTCATTAAAAAATAATTACATGACCTCCTACTGATTCTCTATCCCAACGTTATTACTGATATTCTCACCGCCTTTAACTCCTACCATCCAAGTCTTCATTTCACTATTGAATTGGAAACCAATGGTTCCCTTCTATTCCTAGACATTTCCATCACTAGAAACCCCGACAATTCCATATCCACTAATTGGTTACACCAAACCCACTTATTCTGGCCGACTCCTGAACTATTTCGCCCAACATCCATATCGCCAAAAAATCAACATCACAAAAAACCTTATCCATCGTAGCCTGACCTTGCCTGATCCAATATTTCATGGTCATAACAAAATCTGCCTGAAAAAATATCTTAAAATCTAATGATTTTACTCCCCTTCCGTACATTATGGCTTTTCAAAATAAAAATAAAAATTTAACTGAAAATCCTGACTATGTATCAACCTATCATAAAGAATAACAGTTGACTATTTCTCACCTCTAAACTTTTCTAAATATTGGGAACATAAAACAAAGATATGAGTCCACCATCACATCACTTCAACAACCACATGTACAGAGGTAAATTGCTTCACCTATTTAAAATTGAAATACCTCCATCATTTTCCCTACATCCACAAAAAAAAAAAATTTAACTGAAAATCCTGACTATGAATCAACCTATCATAGATAATAGATTAACTTCAATACTTCCAAATCCAAATCCAAAATCATTCAATTTTCCCTAATGATCTAAATGGAAATCTAATGATTTCCCGAGCACTTAATGAAAACACTGATTAATAACAATGCTAAAACTCACAATTTTTCTAAAAACTTATCACAACCTCTGATGTCTATCCGATTTTATTTTATCTTGCTTACCAGCTACTTATTTAAATATTCATGTATAATGCTTACTATCTTTTACATAGTTATCGGTTTTGTAATGTATTCATTTAATTGTCATCTCATCTGTATTCATCAATTGTCAGCCCTGATGAAGATCCTCAAGTTGGATCAAAATATTGTCTTTTCAAAATAAAAAAAAAAAATTTTAACTGAAAATCCTGACTCTGAATCAACCTATCAACAGAAATCCATCTCTGCCGCTTGTAATTTAGAGCATAGTCCTGGGTTAAGAGTCCAGGTCTCTGCGGTGTAGCTGAGGAATGGTTCAAAAATACTCCTGAAAATTCTTATTTTGTTATCTGTTGAGATGACCGTGTTCCAAAGAACTGTGTGTAACATTCTAGTCACCTTTCTTGCCAGGCCCATTCTCCTCCTAACTTCGGGTTCCGATGTGCCATTCTAACGGATTATTGGCCCCAGGTATTTGAAGGAGTTTACCCTCTGGCAGATCTTCCCATTGATCTGAAGGTCTGTGGCCTCTTTACTCTTCACTGCCAGGTATTCGGTCTTAATTTGTAATTGTAATTAATTTGTAGACCCCCACCTGCTGTATTAACTTTCTAGGTTCCTCAGCGCTTCCTCCTGGCCATCTCTGCTATGCGCGACCACTGCTTCGTCGTCGGCAAAGAACAGGGAGAATAACATATGCCCGTTGATGTCTATTCCTTTTCGTTCCTAACGTGCACTCCAATCTTTTACTGCTTGTTGAATATAGATTTTAAACAGTGTTGGCTATGACTGTGCAGATATCTTACTACATTTATTATGGCATCGCTTATTCCTGCGCTCTTTAGGGATATAACTTGGTACACTGTTGTAGGCCTGTTATAGATCTATAAATGCTATTTGTACTCCCCTTCCGTACATTATGGCTTTTCAAAATAAAAATAAAAATTTAACTGAAAATTCTGACTATGGATCAACCTATCATAAAGAATAACAGTTGACTATTTCTCACCTCTAAACTTGTCTAAATATTGGGAACAAAAAACAAAGATATGAGTACACCATCACATCACTTCAACAACCACATGTACAGTGTCAACAGACACATGTGTAGTAGGTATCCCAGCGCTAGGCTTCTTCGTAGCAATTCTAGGAGGTATGGTCTGAGTATATGCAGTCAGGAGAGAAAAATTGATGAAATTTCCATCAGATGGATCATGACCATGCTGAGGGGAAAGGCAAATACAGTCCAAATTAGGACTCAGCGAAATATTGATCAAACCTAAAGGTGGATGTCCTCAGGGTGGAGTGATATCCCCGCTACTGTGGTGTTTAGTGATGGACACACTGCTAAGGAAGCTAAACACCTCAGGTTACTATGCACAGGGATATGCAGCAGTCCTTGTAGGAGGTAAACATCAAAATGTCCTATCGGACCTCCTAAATAGCGCAACCAGAATCATACTGAACTGGTGCAAGAATAATGGATTGAATATCAATCCACAGACAATAAGCATTTGCATCTTCAGTATGAGGAGGAAAATAGCCATAAAGCTACCAACAATTGAGGGGGTCCAGTTGAGCCAAAGCAAAACAGTAAAACACCTAGGAGTCACACTGGACAATAAACTCAATTGGGCTAAACAATTGGAAGTCACGACCAACAAAGCCCTGAAATGTCTATGGGCCTGCAAAAGAGCAATAGGCATAAACTGGGGACTAAAACCCAAAATGGTATACTGGCTTTCCACTATGGTTAAAAAGCCAAAGCCCAGATCAGGGGCTCACTGGAAGCAAACTTTAACGTCAAAATAAACGATAACAGACATCAACATACTCATTAGCACGCAGAAAACATATGCTATCACATTCTCATATAAGAAAACACCAACATTAAACGGTCACGCTATCACAACAAAAAAAACACCTCACATACCTAGGGATTAAACTCGAATCACACTTATCATTCACAGCACACATACAGAATAGGATTCACACTGTCAGATCAACATCAACACAACTACAGCACCTACTTTACTCACCAGGGCTGTCACTCAGACTCAAACTACTCATATACAAATCTATTCTCAGACCATCTCTTTTACACGGAGCACCACTCTTACACTATCTCTACCCCACAGCCCTGAAGAAACTAAAGCAATATCAGAACAACTTACTCATGAAGATATGTAGAGGCACCACAATAGAAAGACGGAACATGAATCACATTCACGACACATTACAACTCGACACAATACAAAAACACATATCACGTAAGCACATTAAATTCTTAGATAACCTACCCTCATCATTCAATCCCCTATTCCGCACTATCACACCATCCTTACTCCCAGCCAGATGGCAAGGCCGTAAGGGTCCAATCAACCCAATTAACATTATCATATAAACCCGCTTACGGCCACTCTCCCACTAACTGCCTTCTCCTCTAACCCTTCCTCCCTATCCTATCCTATCCTTCCCCTCCCCCCCCTTTTATTATTATTTTACTATTTTCATAAAACACGTGGAGGCCCCTCAACTCCTATCATCATGATGAGCTGCACCACAGCGAAAATAACATAACTTAACAACTCAACGCACCTTCAAATACCACAGGTAGTATAAGGTAATGTGGTTAACCAGCATCGTTCCATTAGTGTTAATGGCTCGAATTTCACATTTTAACACTTTTTTCTGTTTTAGAGGGATCAGAAAAAAAAAAAAAAAAATTGGGGGAGTCGGGGAGAGGGAGTTGGAAGGTGGACAGAGGTCGGGGAGTGTGCCAAGAGGGCGAGAGAGGAATGAGAAGGGTAGAGGACCAGATAGATAGAAGCGGCAGAGTCCAGATAGCTAGACAGGCCGAGATGGGATGCTGTGCTGAGTCTGAGAGAGCGTCAGAGATGGCAGGGACTGATCCAGCAGATAGGCCAGAGACAACACCAGAGAGTGCCCACCAGATAAGGTTAATATGTATACAGTACTAGTTGTAATATTGTGTGGTCAGTATTAAATAATGTTAAATTGCCAGTCAGCATCCATTAACTAATTTGTGTCAGTAAAATGATATATTAAAGGGGGTATAAATAATTTACATTATTGGTCAATAAAATTAAAGATATAGTTCAATTTAGATTTGTTTCTTTATTATCATTTATCCTATGCCACAGGTTTATTAAAATAAAATAGAATTGGTAAACACGTCGCCTTTGGAAAAGTATCCAATATACAATTGATACATATTCATTATATTAATTTTATATATTAACTTGATATAAACCGTTTCCGGTAACCCCCACCCGCCTCAGAAAAGCGGGAAGCCGGAAACGTAGCAATTAAAATGGCATCCCTAGTGGGGACGTACTTACCAATTTGTTTATATCATTAGTTGACATTTCTTGTTAAATTATACAAAGTGGCATAAGGGTGAATATATATAAGGTTTCATAATTTCTCTAATCTAACTACAAAGTCTCCAGGATTTCGCTTTAAACATTTGCTCTGTTTACTCGTGTTCACTTTCCTTAGTGTTAAATTAGTGATGTGTGTGAGGAAGTCTGTCCTTATACTTCTTGTCAATGGTCTTATAATAAGTGGCCTATTTTTTGTGGTTTATTTAATCAGTGCTTGCGTTTAACTCTACTGCGGAGGTTTACAGAGATATTAAAGGGATAATATACGCGCACGACATTTTGATATGGCTTCGAGAGTAGGAGAGGAAAAACTACCAGAGCCGCATACGGGGTTGGCTGAAGGAATAGCAATCCCACATCCAGAAGCAACTCAGCAACAGACCAGGGAGAAAACAGAAGAAAATAGCCTCAGGCCAGAAGAAATGTTAATACGACAGCTAATAAAAGAGATGCAGAAAATGCAAGAAGATAGACATAAAGGGCTAAAGAGAATAATAGAAGAGGAGAATAAACACCTACAGGAAATAAATGAAGCTTTACACTCAACGAATCTGAAGTTGGAAGCGTCTGCAAAACGTTTTACTAAACCTGATGAGGAAATACAGAAACCACCCCTAGCTGAAAGTGAGGATATGAATGAGAGTGCAGAAGATGATGCCCATGTCCATTTTAACAGTGGAAAATTATATTAATGAACCCCAAGCAACCAATTGTATGGAATCTGGACCGAACGAGATCACTTCTCTGGAAAATGTAGAAATTATAAGTGACGAATCTCCGAGGAAAGGAATGGTTCCTAATGCTCAATCAGAAAGTGGTGACATTGAGACTAATTCCGACGGGCAAGATAAGATTACCTTTAAAGTGGAAGAGGTAACGAAGAATCTTCAAAAATAAACCATTCAAGAGAATTTACCAATCCCTCAAGCTCAGGTAGAAACTCTTGAATCTTGCCAAGTACATGAGGAAGTTGATATGACCCATGAAAAGGTTGAAGATGAAGAGAAGGACCGACCTATGGCGATAGAAAATGTATTAAGCCTCATAGAATTTATAAAATTAATAAAGCCTAATAAGCCACCTCCAGGAGATCACTTAAACTCATTAAGTATGTTTATGGGGAAATCCCCGTTAAAATACCGAAATTGTCATGACAGGTTCGAAACAAATATTTATTTTAGGGATTCGCGAACTGATACTATCACCTTCCTATTTCTACTTTATGGCTTTTATAGGGGTTATTTGGTTTTGGACTATGTAAATAAGAAGCGCTCACTCTGTTATAAGACACGGTAGTCTTTATCCCAGTCCAGGGGATAAAAAGGGGTTTCCATCTAGTGTCCCTTCCGTTGACAAGCTAAAGGGTCCTGGCGAAATCGTCGTCAGATAAACCCTTTCTGGATCAATGTATATAATTTTTGTATATATAATTGTAAATATTTTTTGTAATAGATAATGCTATTTTAAGCTTAGGTATTTGTAGGTTTAGGATCTTAACTACATACAGTTCGTGATAAACAATTAAGTGGATCTCAGAGTGAATTCATTAGATTCAAATTAAGATAATAAAAGTTTAAATTTATTTTACCAATTGATTAATTAATGCAAAATGAAATATGGGGCCCGGTGTGGCTGTGCGGTAAAGCGCCGTACTCCCATGCCGGGATCAATTTTCTTTTTTCCTGCTGCGTTCGAGTCCCGCCCTGGGTGGTGCTTTTCTTTCGTAGGAGAAGTGACACCCATGGCACTGGGTGACACTTCTCCTACGAAAGAAAAGCACCACCCAGGGCGGGACTCGAACGCAGCAGGAAAAAAGAAAATTGATCCCGGCATGGGAGTACGGCGCTTTACCGCACAGCCACACCGGGCCCCATATTTCATTTTGCATTAATTAATCAATTGGTAAAATAAATTTAAACTTTTATTATCTTAATTTGAATCTAATGAATTCACTCTGAGATCCACTTAATTGTTTATCACGAACTGTATGTAGTTAAGATCCTAAACCTACAAATACCTAAGCTTAAAATAGCATTATCTATTACAAAAAATATTTACAATTATATATACAAAAATTATATACATTGATCCAGAAAGGGTTTATCTGACGACGATTTCGCCAGGACCCTTTAGCTTGTCAACGGAAGGGACACTAGATGGAAACCCCTTTTTATCCCCTGGACTGGGATAAAGACTACCGTGTCTTATAACAGAGTGAGCGCTTCTTATTTACATAGTCCAAAACCAAATAACCCCTATAAAAGCCATAAAGTAGAAATAGGAAGGTGATAGTATCAGTTCGCGAATCCCTAAAATAAATATTTGTTTCGAACCTGTCATGACAATTTCGGTATTTTAACGGGGATTTCCCCATAAACATACTTAATGAGTTTAAGTGATCTCCTGGAGGTGGCTTATTAGGCTTTATTAATTTTATAAATTCTATGAGGCTTAATACATTTTCTATCGCCATAGGTCGGTCCTTCTCTTCATCTTCAACCTTTTCATGGGTCATATCAACTTCCTCATGTACTTGGCAAGATTCAAGAGTTTCTACCTGAGCTTGAGGGATTGGTAAATTCTCTTGAATGGTTTCTTTTTGAAGATTCTTCGTTACCTCTTCCACTTTAAAGGTAACCTTATCTTGCCCGTCGGAATTAGTCTCAATGTCACCACTTTCTGATTGAGCATTAGGAACCATTCCTTTCCTCGGAGATTCGTCACTTATAATTTCTACATTTTCCAGAGAAGTGATCTCGTTCGGTCCAGATTCCATACAATTGGTCGCATGGGGTTCATTAATATAATTTTCCACTGTTAAAATGGACATGGGCATCATCTTCTGCACTCTCATTCATATCCTCACTTTCAGCTAGGGGTGGTTTCTGTATTTCCTCATCAGGTTTAGTAAAACGTTTTGCAGACGCTTCCAACTGCAGATTCGTTGAGTGTAAAGCTTGTATATTAAAGGGGGTATAAATAATTTACATTATTGGTCAATAAAATTAAAGATATAGTTCAATTTAGATTTGCTTCTTTATTATCATTTACCCTATGCCACAGGTTTATTAAAATAAAATAGAATTGGTAAACACGTCATCTTTGGAAAAGTATCCAATATACAATTGATATATATTCATTATATTAATTTCATATATTAACTTGATAGATATAAGCCGTTTCTGGTAACCCCCACCCGCCTTAGAAAAGCGGGAAGCCGGACACGTAGCAATACATAGGCATAGAGGTATGGGTCAAGGTTATAAAGGAAAATAATCAAATACACAGCTAAATTTCACGATTTACTAATTTAGTAAAACAAGACTAAAAATAATAATACGTGTAAAAATAATTCAAACAATATTAGACAACGTAAAAACCAAAATACTTACATTTTAATTTGTGAAGAAAGCGCAGGAAACAATAAAATAATTCAGCAGAGGTTGTCTGAATCTGTAACACGAAGGGGCGCGCTGCGGTGTTTGGACCGCGCATACAGACCTACTGCAAATAAGGCAATATAACTACTGAGGCACACAGGAAGATGGTGGGCACGACCGTCTAATCCTGCCAGAACATGTCGATCTACAAATACCTGGAACCCTTATCTCATGATTCAATTAGTATTCCTAATATTTTAAAAAATAGTTAGATTGCGGTCCAAATGCCGCAGCGAGCCCGCCGGTGGGTTAAATTCATGTGTTAATAATTAAATTCTTTTTTTTTTTTTTAATCATTACTATTATCTTTTACTGCATTTATATTGTTGAATAATTGACTTGGGTACAAATTTTACCCCCTTAAAAACATGATTTGACAAAGTTAGAGTCACCCACTGAATTTTCTCAGACTTTAGTAACAGTCAATGTCCAACAGGAACCATTGACATCGACACGGACACGCTATTATATTTTTACGGTTAAATTTCATCGGGGGCAACAAAACAAAGAAAAATCTGTAACGTACAGAATTTTCTTTTTTTTTTATTCTTAGTCAGAGCAGTAATTATGTAGATATAATAAACACACATAAATAATAACTAGGTGTATTTCATGTGAAATAAAAATAATTGAATGGTAAACATGAACAATTGAAATGAAAGTGATAGTGGAGAGCCGACCGAGTAGGGGGGCGGCAAGTAAAAACAAGAGGAGTTGAGCTGGTGGTCGTGAGCACATGGTGGTGTATTTCTCCCAAATTTCCAACGGTTTTAACAGGATAATTATGCATGGAACTTCGTGTGGTATTCACCTAAAAAGTATGTGCAGACGGTGGATAGCTGGAAGGAACTGTATACGCGATTCCATCAGGAAATTTGAGAAAAAGATGGCGACGACAAAAAAAATTTTTTTTGTATGTATGTAGCAAATAATTTAATTTTTATATGGATGTTATTTTTTTTTTTTTTTTTTTTTTGCTTTAAATAAATTAGTTCACTTCATAGTACATTTGAATTTCTTTTTCTTTGGTATGCTTATGAGGTTTGGATTGCATTTATTTTTAAATTCTATTTATATTTTCTTTCTCTTTCCTTCTCCTGCCTTTAATTATTTATTTATTTTTACTCCATTTATTTCTAATTTTATTTTTGGTATTGATTGGGTTTCAATATTTCCAAAAAACAAATAGTGTGGCGCCCATTTTTTTTTTTTTTTTTAATTTCTGGATTTGGGAGGCATCACCTAAATTTACTTATACCACTTTACTGCTATTCCCTCCTCGTTATTCATTTTCATATATAAATTTTATTTATTTATTCAGTAGAACCCTGGCGTCGCGATTGGGCTATTATACGGGTATTACATTGCTCACCCCGTTTGGAGGAAAAGCGTGGTAGCAATATCACTAAGTTTTATGTAGAAACATAACTCAATGAGCCATATTGAGAGAGAGAGAAAACATCAGATATTGGCGGCATGTCTAACAGTGTTGGCAGTACTAGTGTTGCAGTGCTGGCAGAAAAAAACAAAATAATATTTCAATAATTAATTCTAACCCTCCCCCTCGATTGAAGCTTTACATAATTCGGAAATTTATATAAGTAAAGATTCAATCGGGAACATTAATTAATAAATTTTTGGCATTTAAGACTATATCTTTAAAATTTTCTTTACATAATGGCTTGGTCAATAAATAAGCAACATTATCATTGGTATTAACATATTCAACATTAACATTTTCGATAACCAATTCACGACACGGGTTTTTAGTATCGTCTCCTTTCCGATGTTCATTGTTATTTTATTTCGTTATCTGGTTTTGATAAGACGAGTGGAAGACCGGTAAATGGGTTTATTTCGGGGGAAATAGCTCATTACTCGGTTTTGGTTATTGGGATTGAATCGATGACGGCGTGGATAATTCGGATTTTTTTTTTATTTCATTAAGAAGTCAGTTAAAAGAATTTCATTGAGAAGGCCTATTGCCGCGGATACGGAAGCAGCGCAAACAGCTTCCCAGTCTAAGTCGGCGACCAATTCCAAGAAGGGAGACAAGAGTAAGAGAGCAGCCATTCTAGCATAGTCAGCGATAAAAGTAGGTCAGTGGGCGAGATGTTAGGCAGGATAGGCAAAGAAAACGTTCTTTTAAATCCCTTTATCGAGAGTAATTAAGACTTTTGATTGTTTATTATTTTTAGTTTAATGACTTATGTTTTTGTAGTGCCTTAGTAGTGGAAATCGGAAATGTGTAGAAAAAATAAAATCATAAAAGCGGCACTCAAATCACTACTCCTACCATCAGCTCGGATTCTCATGTTTCAAGAGGCAGAATATATCCAGCTGCTGCAGCAGAGGACCAATTGAAGAAATCAAAAATCACTAGTGTTTTTGAATCGCAAGTTCGGTCTTCAAATCTGGACACTCTGCACAGAGCTTCAGTCCTCTCAAACAAGCTATTGCCGCAGATGACTTATCAGAATCTCAATGGATATGCAAAACCACCACAAGGTGAAAACCCGGCTAGAAACTTTTTTCCAAGAGCTTCAAGTCAAGCAGATGCTCATCAATCATCAGATGCTGCTTCAAGTCAAGCAGATGCAGAAGCTCATCCTGCTCAAGGCTCAGGACAAAGATTTTCTCAGGCTCGGTCTTCAAAGCCGCAACCTGAAGATGCACAAGCACTTCGACCTGCAATGACGAGTCCTAGTGAAACTTCAAGGCGCAAGGTTTCTCCCAAGCCACCTGTTTCCAAAGGATCTCAAAAGGATGAGGCTAGAAAATCAGATGGAAGCAACAATGCCAAGACATCTTCACCTTTTGAAACATTAAAGCAGCCTGCTTCTTCAAGCAATAGCAAGGAAAATTCGCCTATAACACCGGCTATCTCTGAAGTTACTTCTGTGAATTCATGCAAATCAAAACTTTTGCAGCCAATAATGGATCAACATTCAAGCAACCTGCTATGATTCATAATTCAAAAGTCAAGAAGGATTCAGCACAGGTAGTGAGCTGTTTCTCATTCCCTAAAACTAACTATTTATCCCCAACAATTACCCAATCCATTCTAAAACCTTTGAGTCCAAATCCTCCTTCCATTGATTATTTTTATTTATATACACTTCCAACAATACCTCAGATTTTTTCTGCCACACCTATATCTTTTAATATCACACTACCTTGTGCATGCCACCCTAAGAAAAACAAACATAATCTTAGGCAACATATGACACTCGTCAATCTTGGGGTAAAACATTATCCCCACTTTTCTAACAACTGGGTATTTTCTAGGTGGGCGGCGGGTAGAATACTATCCTATCCAAACCAGTATCGTCACCATCGAACACTGCGTTTCGAAAAGAGTTGCGAACCCAATTGGAAAAGGAGGCGCAAGCCCTCCATCTTCTTTTTAGCATGCTTCTCGAAGGAGAGAAGTACTGCTATTTTTTTATTTAAGTAACAGGACCTTTTATTTTCTCATTGAATTTCCTAACTTTTTTTCTTCTCAAAGGAGACAGCTTTATTTATTTACAGTGGAACCCCGTTATAACGACCCCCGATAAACCGACTCCTCGCATAAACCGACCCTTTTTTTCGATAGAATCCCTCTCAATAGTCCAACCTTTTGAAACATCGCTCCTCGCATAAACCGACTATTTCTGAGAAGAAACACCCCTTGTTTACATACGACGTTTCCTCTTTACTTTGTAACTATTTTCCTGGAAAGATGATTCACTTCCCTCCCTTTGTCTGGTCAGCTGTGAGAGGGCGAGGAACCCACCTGGCGCACACCTTACGGTAACCTAGCTCCTCTGTGAGTATGGAGTAAGTGCTCCCATAACTTATCCCTTCCTTGCAATTTCAGAAGTGGTACGACGTCTGTCATCTTCAATAAGCTGTCGAACACTGCTGATGTTGTTCGCTGTAATGCTGGTGCGAGGTCTGCGGTCAAGCTCTCATTTCCAACACGATCACGACCCTCTACAAACTGCTTATGCCATGCAAACACTCTGGCTCGCGACAGTGTCTCTTCCCCGAACTGGGCAGTCAATCTCCTCAATATTTCGCCGGTTTTACGTCTTCTGCGGCGAAAAACTTGATTACAACACGTTGCGCAATTGACAGAGGTACCTCTTGCTCCGACATCGTCACGGTGGACACTGAGAGGGTCGAGGAGGCAAGCCCACATGCTTCCCCTACTCCTGACAAACCTTCCCAACGACAAACAAAGCGGGAGCGTTCTCCCTCCACTATTGTACCTGAAGGGCGAAAAGTCTCGTTTATATTTTATTCACCCTCGTAATTCAAAGGAAGAAGTGAATTTCACTATTTTACAAAAAATTGGAACAATATAATTTTATAAATTGATCCTGGTTATTTACAACGTATGTTTTAAATGTAATGTTAAATTATACAAGGTGATTCAGCACTTAGTGGAGAAACTAAGAGGTTGTTATAAACATAATTCCCAACAATAACTTCATTTGAAGGATGGTTCAATTCCATATGAAAAAGGAGTAAAGTCCTATTGTGTTTCCTTAAGTGGGTAGCATTTTTATTTAATAAGAAAGGATTGCTTACAAATCATAAGATGATAAAATCCTAGTTACACCATCGAAAAGTAGATAAGAATTTCCATGAGAGAAAACAGTTATTTACTTATTAAGGTGATTGCTTAGGGGCTTTCTGGGGGTCGAAATGCAAAGTTTGATTCCTTGATAAAACACTCAGCCTCCTGATGGAACACATATATTCTACCTTAATAAAAACTTCTTCATTTAGTAAGCATTGAATTCCTGCAAATAAAGTTTAAGATTATTGAGGGGTTAGTTTAATAACTGCAATTGCAAACAAATTTGGAATACGGTTTTGTTAACAGAAATTTTTATTACATGTGACTCAGTTCTTAATATCCAAACACTGGGAATCTACTGTACAGTTCAAAAGAAAAAAATCTTAGAGAAATTTTTGAAAAGTTCTACGTGAAGAGATATTTCGCATTTTTCATTTTTTTACATTTTCCTGTTTGTACGAATAAAAACTAAAAGGTTTGATTTATGGGTGATTTAAAAAAAAATTAATTTGTATGCATTAGTAAGAAATTTATTGCAGCCAGGCGAGCGGTTTTGAACAAAACTCAGGAGTTTCTACATATGCAGGCGCATGTTCTATGGATGAGATTTTTTTCATTAGGCTCCTTAACTAGTATTAGGTACACTATGCAGTGATTCGATTATCCGGAGTTTTCAATTATCCGTGGACCCCCATGCCCATCATTACCCCGGATAAAGGGGGTTCTGCTGTATATCAAAAGGAAAATCCAACATTTGAAGGGCCTTATCTTACCTTAAAGGGAATTTTTGAAAACAACTTGGATAGTATATTTATAGAACTTGACCAATCCTTAAAGTTTGCTTCTCTTACATTTTTTGCTAAAACGCTTCCTTTTTGAGATATTATAAGTGTGGCTGATTCATCTGGGACACCTTGTATATTTACGTACTTCCTTTACCTTTAGGTCAGAGATAATCACTCAGGTGTAGAAACAAGATGAATTTCGAGAAGTAAGGTGAATAGTCGATAGTACAACTTAATTTAACAAGGAAAAAAATTAATCTGGTGTTGGGTCAAAAGATATAAAATTGTATCAAACTATATTATTTGTAGCTTAAGTATTGATCCAACAATTTACATTTTCTTCAGGGCTAAATAAGTTAAATATTATAATGAATAGAATAATGTGAAAAGTTGTAAGATCTACATAATTTGTAGATCTTTGGCCACCTGAAACTGTCTTCTCCACCCTGGACTATCTTCGACTTCTTCTTTCCATTTTGTTACTTGTAGTTCTGCAGTTTCACAGCTGCATAACAGTGAAAAGTTTATTAATCTTAGTGGAATTAAAACTAAAAAGAAACAGTTAATGTCTTGAGCTTTTCATAGTACCGTATTCATAACTATTTTTTAATTCCTTATCTCGATCATCCGAGAGTCCATTGTATTGTTCACATCATATCCGCGTTAAGTGGTTAAAAGCTTTATCTGACAATAAAAAACTTGTGTAATTGTGTATTAAGATACGGCTAGCAAGTGAGTGTTTTCGAAATAAAAAAAAAAAACTGAATAAATCATTATTTAAAATTGCATATAACTGTGTCCTGAAAAGATCATCCTGTTAGAGCTGGTAGACTACGTCACATAGAGTGGGAGGAGTACGTCATAGTCAGGTAGTGTAATTCAACAGCTGATCTTGATGCAAAACGAGAATAATAGCATTACTAAATATTTCTCACCCAGAGCTAAAAGACAGCGCAGTAAATCATCTCCTGAACTTGAAAGCAATAATAACCCAAAAAAGAAGGCTAAGACACCGATTGAAAGTGATATTACTACAGCCGAAATGGGCAATAAACAATTATTATCAGAGATATCAAACATTTTAGACAGAACATTAGAAGAAAAATTATCAAATGTTGTGAGGAAAAGCGATATCGACGAATGGAATGGGGAATTAAAGAAATACATAATGGAAAATGAAATACTCAAAAAAAATATTTTGGAGATAAAACGCGAGAATCAAGAATTAAAACAAAAAATGGAAATAATAGAAAACAAAATGCGACAAAAAAACCTCATCTTTAAGGGAATTAATACTCCAGAGGATGGTGATCCGAAAAACATAATTATGGACTTGAGGTACAAATGTATTAGGTGTAGAAAATGTAAAAATAAATGATGCTCACCCCCTAGGTAATATAAACAACAAAAACAGACCTCTCATGGTGGAATTTGGTGCTGTTGGTCATGTCCGAAAGATTTTATATAAAACTAAACTAATTAAGAAAACTGGCATCACAGTGAACAGAGACCTCAGTTTAACAACAAGACAGAAACAATGGAAACTGTTACGAATACGGAGGGAAACAATTAATAAGGTCAGTAACAGTAGCTATAAGGTTCAAGTTAGAGGAAATAAAATGAAACTAGACCACAAAAACTTCAGTTGGTCCGATATGGACGGTTTATTATGTGAAGAAGACGAGGACGCAGTGACAGCAGTAAAGGCTATCACCGGACTGGACCTCTCTCAGCTCCGGCATCAACTACTGCAGCCCTCCAACGGATTAACTGACCACAACAAGCAGCACTACATAAACAGCTGAGGACAACATTTATTCCGATAGCAATATAAATTTCAATAAATATTCAGTCAAAGAAAAGATATATCATGTTTTAGACTTAGTTCCCTTTTTTAAAAAAGTGAGGTTGCAATTGTAAAATAATTCATTATAGTTTTTTTCCCTTATCGAATAAATGGAACTTTTAATTAATTCATGACCAAGATAAGATACTTTACTTTTTACCTATTCTTTTTTTACTCTGTGTGTACATATATAAGTTTTAGGTTATGTAGGCAATTTTTTTATTATCTTTAAAATTAAATTTTATTTAAATTCTTTTTGAATAAACACCTGTATTATAGTAATTCTTTTTGAACGAAATTATATTTCAAATTGAATGAATAAAAATATATAAACGTAACCGAAAACATCAATTTTATTATTTTGCTATTTTTTGTTGAACTATATCAAGGCAGTTTGTTTATTCCTAGCCAAAGAAAGCTTATTATTATTTATTTGTTTGCTTATCTTAAAAAATAATGACAATTCATATTCAATACTTCATTTGAATATATATGAGTTATTAAAAAAAAAAAAAAAAAAAAAACGCCCTGGAGATTTCAAAAGTGATAAATTTTATGTAAATCTATGTTGCAAAAATTGTGAGATAAAAAAAAAATAAATAAGTTATAAGTAATTTAATAATTTTAGCACTTATGTATTCGGTTTTGTAATAATGTGTTTAGGTCTTCCAAAATGATAATTCTTATTTGTGCTATATTTAATATATTTTGCCGTTTGTTCGAGTAAATGATGTTCTATTATTTATATTTGAGTAAATGATGTTCTATTATTTATATTTGAGTAAATGATGTTCTATTATTTATATTGTGCTTGTGCTTCCATTGTATTATAAAGGAATTGAAAAAAAAAGTGAACACATACTTAATGCATGTATATTAGGGTTTCCCTTAATTTTCGATGTTTTAAATTTCTAACGCATAGGTGTTAGTTTTGTTCATTTGCCTCTAAAACACTCGGAAATAAATTTTTACCTTATTTGGAGTACGATAACCCGTCCCGACTTGCATCGAATCATGTTCACACATGTTGCGCGGCAGCAGCGGTGCGTTTTCACGGCATATGTCATTTTTTCTCAATTATCCTCGCGAGTAACAAGTATTGTTTAACATTTAAAAGATGGCAGTGGAATTAAGAAGCAATAAAAAATGTGTTTTCTTAGTTGGTGACGTTAATTATCAAATAACAGGCGAAAAGTTACTATCTAATCGTCAAGTTCCTGCAGTACTTTTTTTTAACATTCGCAAAGTTAAAAGTGACTGTTAGTGAAAGTGCTAATCTCGTCATTCAGGAGTGTATTATATTTGGAAAAAAGCTAGATTATACCTAACTGTGTAAAAACACTTGTAGATCTTCACCATGCTTGGAAGGAGTTGCAAAAAAATTCTTAAAAAATACAAGCGCCGTGAGGAGGACTTTAAGAACCATTTAGATAATTTATTTGATATAGCACATGCTGATGCTTTGGAACGGATTTATCGTCCTCTGTTACTACGCAAGATTCTATTCAAACGCAAGGACATCACAATCAACTTACCAGCTCTGATGAAAGCCTTGAGGAACCCTTAGCATCCATCTCTCAAATGGTAAGTTCTCAAACTTCTAAAAAAAGAGGAAGGAAAGACTTTATCACGCCTAAGTTAGTTGCGTTGATTTCATTGGGAGAAACGGAACAACTTCTGGCTGTACCCAAACTGGAGTGCTCTTCCGACAGCTCTTCCAGGATCAAGCTAAAGCTGTGTTGAACGCACTTTATGACTGGAACCTCGATGACAAAGTACAAATAATGTGCTGTGACACAACTGCGTCTAATACAGGGAGATTGAAAGGAGCTTGTGTACTTTTGGAACAAAAACTATACAGGGAATTACTACTCTTTGCTTGCCGCAATCACGTTTACGAACTGGTTTCAAAATGGGTTTTCGAAACAAAAAACCACCAAGTCACAAGTAGCCCTGATATCCCACTATTCAAAAAGTTTAGAGACAACTGGAAAACGACGTCTGTTTATTCATTACGGTTTTATATGTAAAACCATGGCTTGGATGTAGTCTGGCGGTGAAGGCACCAAATCAAGATTTGTGCTTTTTAAAGGGGCTTAATACAATAAATAGCACTATTTTTATACAGTTTTTAATAAATTGTTAATAATACTGCCTTATTTATTGGTGCAGGAAAATCATTAAGTGATTTTGTGTCTGTCAAGAGCACAAATTGATTTTCTCGATTAAACATTGATAAGAATTTCCTCCAGAGACCCGCTTCTACATGGGATAAAGATGCTGCCTATTCAGAGGCGAAAAGGAAAGTGTTTTCTTTAAGGGCAGTTAGTGATACGGCTGAAAGAGCTGGAAAAACTTATGCAAGCTTTGCATGGTTTTATCACTCCAAAGTAAGACCAAAAGCAATTTTTGCTACGCTGTGTTCAGGAGCATAGATATCCAGACTATAAAAAAGAGGATAAAGAAAAGAAAATATCCTGCCTGATCAGTAATTTTATCTTCTTTTAATAAATATTTCATAAAAAATTTAATATTTCAGGCATTAAAGAAACAGTTAAAAACAGCAATTTTCAAAATCTTCAGAGTTCTGTCGGCACGGGTTAACGTTGACGTAGGAAGATGAAATTTTGTATTTAAGTAAGACTGGGTAGTTTAAAAAGAAATAGGAGGTATGCATTTTGATATCTAAAAAAAAAAAATTTCGCCAATATAAGGGACACCCTAATGTAAATCTCTGCTAAATGTTTAAAAGAAGAAAAAAGTTGTCAAAAGCAATTATTTTTGTCGTAGAAAATGAGTAAAATGTATCATATTGTATTGCTAAGCATTGTTAATTGTTCGTTTTCAATTATAATATGTTAGGTATTAGCTTTTGCTAGAAAATAAACGTGTGTATATTGAATTATATCCATAATTTTGAATAGCAAATTTTTTATCAGTATAAAAAAAAAAAAAAACATTGCTTTATTATTATATTATATTATGCATTTATTATTAACTTGTATTTACTAATAAATATTGCATTATCACTAAAATATGATAAATCAGAATATTTTGATAGTTATTTATATAAACGTAGCATTTTCGATTTCATTGAGTAAAAACATTTTAATTACTCTATTTAAAGACTGAGATTCTTTCCATAATTTAAAGAATGTTTGGAATACTTTTTTAATTATATCGAGGAATTCCTAATGATTTTATTTTTAGGGAAATGTAAATTTTGTGTTATTGATTTTTAATAACTCACAATAAATTTATGATTGGAAACATTGATATACTATAAAAGGTTCAAAATAAAAAGAGGTATTTTCCAATATTATTAAAATTTTGCTATTTGTACTAAATATGTGCATTTAACATCGGCTTCTAAAATTAAGATTAGTTTTAAAACATAAATTATTCTATTTTCTGTGGTGATTATTGATATATTAAAGTTCTTTTTTTTTTCTTTTTATCCCCAAATTCTGAATTCTGATTTTGATTATATAAATTATACTATCTCAGTATTTTTCAATATTTTTGTTTTGTTTTTATTTTATTTTTTTTAGTTGGAGGCAACAGCTTTCAACATAGTCTTTAAATCGTCGATCTTTTCAAGGCTGTTATATGTAGGCAATCTAATCTTAATTAGGGTATTAATTTACTCCCATTTTATATATGACCCACTTATTTCATCACAATAAGACTTTTAACGTTTGCTTGTAATCTGTGTGAATATATACTCAACATTCTTATTATAATATATGTGTATATGCATTCATTATATCATTGTGTATATAATATTTTTGTTAAGAATATTGTATTTGTTGTATACTGGCTCATGTATCACATGCTCATTAATGTATGAGTGTGTGTGTATGTATGTGTGGATATTTATATATTGCGGTATGCATTTAATATTTTTGTTAAAAAAAAAAAAAAAAGACCCCTCAGACGGTTAATACCATGAGGTATGTCTTTATTTTCATTAAATTGTAAATATGTAAATTTGTTGTAAATAAAAAGACCATTATTATTGTTATATTATTATTATTAACTGTCTTCTCCACATTGGACTATCTTCGACTTCTTTCCATTTTGTTACTTGTAGTTCTGCAAGTTTCAAAGCTGCATAACAGTGAAAAGTTTAATAATCTTAGTGAAATTAAAACTAAAAAGAAACAGTTAATGTCTTATAAATCCTTTTTTCTTTTTTTTTTTCTTTCTTTTTTGATTATTGAGCTTTTCATAGTACCATATTCATAACCATTTTTTAATTCCTTATCTTGATCATTTAGCCTGAAAGAAGATAATTTAACCTGTGTATTGTTGGGTCAAAATGAAAACATAAATAAAATTGTTTAGATACTATTCATAACCTAATGCCTTCTAACTTTTATGCTTAAAGTTTTTAAATTACATTTTCTCAGTTTATAAACTCGACTGTATTTCTGGGTCAAAGTTGCTTATAATATAAAAAATTTAACTCGATTGGGATATACATCAATAATTAAACGATTGTAGCTCTTGCGAAATAAGTGCCTGCTGTTGCAATCTTGATAAGTGCCTAATATTATCTACTTCGTTGAATATTTCACTTTAGTGAGGAAAAGTGATTTGCTTAAGGATTTCTTGAATGAAGGGATCTCTTCCATGTGTTATTTTATATTTAATTGTCCCAACATTTCAGGCTTTTGGCCGAGTTGATAAACCGAGAAAATGAAACTGTTGGGCGGTTTTGAACAACACTGTTGTTTTTAATTGGTTTATACATATGCAGGTGTATGTTCTGTGGGTGAGAATTTTGTATTGGGCTCCTGAACTAATGATAGGTATAGGTACTTATCAAGGTAGCATCAGCGGGCACTTATTTCGCTATGATTTCAGTTGTTTCATTTTTGATCTAAATCCCCATCGAGTAAGATTTTTATATTTTAAGTAACTTTGGCCCAGAAATATGATTGGGTTGATAAACAGAGAAAATGAAATTTAAAAACTTTTGGCATAAAAGTTATGAGACATTAGGCTATGAATAGTATCTGAACAATTTTATTTACTCCTACATGTTGCCATACAATACACAGGTTTGTACAGAAATCATAGCAAAATAAGTTCCCGCTGATGCTATCTGCATCAGCTGCACCGCTACACCTGCATATGTATAAAACAATTAAAACTAACAAAAACACCTGAGTGTTGTTCAAAACCGCCCAACAGTTTCATTTTCTCGGTTTATCAACTCGGCCAAAAGCCCGAAACGATGGGACAATTAAAAATAAAATAACCCATGGAAGAGATCCCTTCATTCAAGAAAATTCTTAAGCAAACCACTCTTCCTCACTAAAGTGAAATATTCAACGAAGTAGATAATATTAGGCTCTTATCAAGATTGCATCAGCAGGAACTTATTTTGCAAGAGCTACAATCGTTTAATTATTGATTTATATCGAGTTAAATTTTTTATATTATAAGCAACTTTGGCCCAGAAATACAGTCGAGTTGATAAACGGAGAAAATTAAATTTAAAAACTTAAGCATAAAAGTTAGAAGGCATTAGGTTATGAATAGTACCTAAACAATTTTATTTACGCTTTCATTTTGACCCAACAATACACAGGTTAAATGATCTTCATTCAGGCTAAATGATCAAGATAAGGCATTAAAAAATAATTATGAATATGGGACTATGAAAAGCTTAATAATCAAAGACAAGGGCCTACCCAGGATCAAAACTAGGGGGGGGGGCAAGCTGTGGTCGTTCAGATTGTAACATCTTACCGCGGAAAAGGTGAATGAAACCAAAATTATGTATACTCGTAATTACAGCAGTGCTTTATCAACTAAGTTATTACAATTATTTGCTTGAAAAAAATTATTCTATTACTGCTTCCCGCCTTAAAAGCTTAAAAACTTATTGCACCCAGGCTTCCAGGGGGGGGCAGCTGCCCCCCCGCTGGGTATGCCCCTGATCAAAGAAAAAGAAAAAAAAAGGGATTTATAAGACATTAGCTGTTTCTTTTTAGTTTTAATTTTACTAAGATTATTAAACTTTTCACTTTTATACAGCTGTGAAACTGCAGAACTACAAGTAACAAAGTGGAAAGAAGAAGCCGAATATAGACCAAGGTGGAGAAGACAGTTTGAGGTGGCTAAAGATCTACAAATAATGTAGATCTTACAACTTTTCACATTATTCAATTCATTATAACATTTAACTTATTTAGCCCTAAAAGTAAGAGAAGCCAATTTAAAGGATTGGTCAAGTTCTATAAATATACTATCCAAGTTGTTTTCAAAAAATTCCCTTTAATGTTAGATAAGGCCCTTCAAATGTTGGAATTTCCTTTTGATATGCAGTAGAACCCCCTTTATCCGGAAAAAACCTGCAGAAAATCACTTTTATAAACAAACGAACGTTTTAACAAACAACAAACGAACTTCTTCAGCGCGTTTTTGCATGAACCACTGATAGCTTCATCTACGTCTTTTAATGTAGAGTTTTTCATTGTTTTCCAAGGACAAAATGTTTGGGCCGATGACGACATGAAGTCGGAAATGTCTTTTTTCTTCTTCAAAATATCACGAACAGTTTGCCCGCCGATTCCTAGTTCAGCGGACAATGTTTTAACACTTTCACCTTTTTTTATTCGGTTTATACCTAATGGTTAATTTCTGTTCAAGCATTAAAACGACAGGTTTTCTTTTAGCGACATTTTGTTAGTTCGTATTTAAATGGAGACTAAATCACAACTGAGAATATTTTGTTTTGTAGTCAAACAGGCCAGAGTAGGAGTTTCCTAGAAAGACTTGAAAACAATATCGTTCCTAGAATATGAGTAATAGTTACCGAAAACATCTCATCATACGATACCAGCTTGCTATGTTTTTCCATTTATTATTTTATTTAATGATTTCTAAGAGCTATAGATAATTAACCATTGTGTAAGCTTGCTATGTTTTTCCATTTATTATTTTATTTCATGATTTCTAAGAGCTATAGATAATTAACCATTGTGTAATCATTTAAATATTTACGTATTCATTTTTTTAAATAAATATTATACATACAAAATGAATCGCATAAAAATTAAAAACAGCTTATTAAAAAAAAAAAAAAAAATGGCTCCTTGGAACCCCCGTTAATAGAGCCCCCGACAATGGGGATTCTACTGTAACACATTAACCTAACCTAAATGGCAGATATGAATAAACACATATTACTCCTAATCAATACAATTAATGGTCTTAAACAAGAAGACAACTTTGCTTATCTTCTAATAATTACAATACACAGCATCGTGTATATTATCGTCTTACAGTTTTAGTACTATTTCCGTGTCAGATTCTAAAAAAACACTGTAGACAGTTGATCTTGTAGAGAAATTTAGATATTTAGATTCAAAAAAGAATTTAGAACAAAATTTAAGATAATAAATTTTGTTCTTAACATATTATGAGGGGCTAGCTTAAGATATAGGACAGCGCTGCGTAGCGGGCCAATTTACCAGCTAAGCAAAATATCCCATCCCACATATATTATTTCACAAAGCGTAAAAATCGGTTTTTCATCAAATATAAGGTCCTACCGAGCTCAAATGCCACGAATGTGGTATCGTTGGATTCAGAATTTCACGGAGCTTTTGCGAATTGCATTCTCAGTGTCCATTTTTTGGTCCAAAATAAAATATCGACCTAATCGTACTGACTCAATGGATCGAAACGAATAAAATTGGGTTTTATGGATTGCGATACGAGCATTAAGACTCAGTTTAGTTCTTTAGAACTAAACTGGGGTTTGCGTTTTAAAGCCCTAAAACCTACCATTTTAGAGATAACGCCTGGGTTAGGCCCCTCCGCCGCACGTGGTCAACTACTTATTGTATTACGTTACAGCAAATGCTAGGACCTGTCGTGTTTAGGTTCTAAAAATGTTGTTTGTCTGATTTAGACTTAATTGTAGCGTTGGAAAATTGCACTCTCACATTTAGCAATTACAGTATACTCCCAGTTTACCGGTTCCCGTTTAACCGGCTCTTTGGATAAACCGATGGACGCTGTAAAAGATAAAAATCCTTAAAAACATTTATAATTTTGTCATATTCTCAATAAAAAATTTTGTTAAAATTTTTATTATGTTGCGGTTCGATAGATCTTAAATAAATTAAAATGTAGGCAAAAAGTCTTTTGTTTTATACTTTCACTTACCTACATATGAAATATATAGTAAGGGGAAGTATTGCGATCGTGAAAAATTTCCACTTCTGGATTTCAACGGAAATACACGTTTTGGGGTCCCCTGAGTCCAAATAACCAAGTCCCGTGAAATGGACTGTGTGTGTGTGTGTGTGTGTGTGTGTGTGTGTGCGAGCGCGTGCGCGTCGCGTGCGTGTGCGTGTTTGTGTGAACAGACTAGCTCAAAAACTATAAACCGTGCGAACCTAAAATTAGGCATTTATTATATGTATATGCCCGCGATGTGACAGCAAAAATTTCATCAAAATTGCCTAGAGGGAGGGGGTACTTTATTTAATAACTTTTTACATTTTTTTCGATTTTCTCAAAAACGGCTCCAACAATTTTGATTAAACTGAGTATTTGATGTATTGATAGGTCCAACATATGACTAAAAATTTCATCAAAATTGATCAACCGGAGGGGGGACTTTAATTAATAAATTTTGTATCATTTTCACCTGTTTTTTTTATTTACTCAAAAACGGCTTCAACGATTTTAATCAAACTGGGTATTTGATGTATTGATAGGTCCGACATATGACTAAAAATTTCATCAAAATTGATCAACCGGAGGGGGGACTTTACTTAGTAAATTTTGTATCATTTTCACGTGTTTTTTTTATTTACTCAAAAACGGCTTCAACGATTTTAATCAAACTGGGTATTTGATGTATATAAATGCCAAAGATGTGATAGCCAACATTTTAGAGGAGAATAAAAGAAAAATATTCAGTCAACTCATAAA
This sequence comes from Aelia acuminata, assembly GCA_911387785.2. Classification (NCBI taxonomy): domain Eukaryota; kingdom Metazoa; phylum Arthropoda; class Insecta; order Hemiptera; family Pentatomidae; genus Aelia; species Aelia acuminata. The sequence continues at coordinate 82,589,469 of OU426980.1, forward strand.
AAACGTTGAGCCCATGCATGCGTAGTACGCCTTTTATGACAGATCATTGTTCATAATTAAAGCCGTTCTGTTCATTTCATGGAAATTATTTGTTTCATGGTAACTAAATGAAATTTTCATCAAGTACATAGAGAATTATAAAATCAGACGACTTGGAGTATCATGCTTGCATTGCCGAATTATCACAAGTATAAACTTTTATTAATTAATTAAATAAATTAGTGTTTTTTATAGAGCAAATGAAAACAAAAATAAAAAATGAATGTGGAAAAATGTGTAACTTTGAGAAGTGGCATTAATAAAACGCATTAATTTCTATTCTAAGTAAGTTGGTAAGTGAAAGTTGTGTGTTGCGCGCACGCACCAGATTATTTTATTTTTTACCGAACTCCAGTAAAACAAATCTCTTCGAAGTAAAATTGATCTTGAAACAAAATCCGTATCCTCCATTCATTTCATTAAAAAAGAAATAGCTTCCTATATTTTGACAAGAAATTTCGTCAGTTGACATTAAGGTGCGTGTAAACGAAAAAAATAAAAGATTTGTGAAAACTGAATAGATTGATAGTGTAAATTTTCTTAAATTGCTAAATAAAATTGGCCCAAAAAAGGTTTCTTTAATCAATAACTATATAGCCTTTGTAAAATAGGTTGTGTGTTGCATTTGGGTTTTATCGAAATATAGAAGTTATAATAATATATTTTGCTGGTTTTTTATACACTTTTCCGGATTGACCGGCTCATTCACTTAAACGGCAATGTATCCGTCCCGACGAGGAGGGATAAGCAGGAGTCTACTTTAGTCATTGGCGGATCTGAGGGGAGGGGGGTGCTATGGGGGCTGGAGCCCCTCCCTTTGGAAAAATGTTATGTCATTTAAAGATAGAATTTGATTTTCCTTAAAGTAAGGAAGCAAGTTAAAGAACAAAAATGCGCAGAACAGGTAGAATTTCAGTTGTGGGAAGGTGTAAAAGCTGATCGGCAGATCCAAATGAAGGGCTGTGGGGCTGCAGCCTCCCCCCATTAGGATGCAGCCCCCCCTTTACAATCGGTTGGATCCGCCCATGACTGTAATCCAAAATATATATAAAATAAATAAAATCTATTTATAGTGATTCATAGTAACATAGTGATTCATTAGAACTTTGGTTTTATCAACTATTTAATTTCTTGATTATTGATCTAATTGCAAGTCATCTTCATTTTGTATGATCTGATTTTACTTTCACTTACCTATATATAGTAAGGGAAATATATAGTAAGGGAAAGTATTGCGATCGTGAAAAATTTCGACTTCCGGTTTTCAACGGAAATACTCGTTTTGGGGTCACCAGAATCAAAATAACCCGCGAAATGTTCTGTGTGTGTGTGTATGTGAACAGACTAGCTCAAAAACTATAACCCGTACGAATCTGAAATCCGGTATTTGGTGTATGAATATGCCCGCGATGGGACAGCGAAAATTTAATGGAAATTGGTCAAACAGAGGGGGTACTTTAGGTAAAGAATTTTGTCCAATTTTTACGTTTTTTTTTTCAATGTTCTCAAAAACGGCTCTAACGATTTTTATTAAACTTTATATATGATGTATGTGTATGCCCTCAATGTGACACCCAATATTTCATCAAAATCGGTCAAACGCAGGGGGCAATTTATTAGATTTCTTTTTTTCCTATTTTTACCTCTTTTTCGATTATCTCAAAAACGGCTTTAATGATTTTGATTAAATTCGTCATGTTTAATGAAAATCAAGTCTTCTTTAATATGAGGTAAGCTTTATCAGTATTAAAATGTTCTGAGGGGGCTTAAATGGGGAAGGGGCCTTTTTTGTTTTCCTATAATGTACCTTTGTATTTGTTTATATGGAGAAATTATCTGTCTCTCGTTTCGCCTAAAAATAAGAAAGGGCTAAATATGAAATAGGAAAAAAATCAAGTAAACATATACAGTAGAAAAACAAGAAACATATTCCGTCAACTCATAAACCACGTTGCGCCCAAGCATGCGGAGTACGCCTTTAAGGACAGAACATTGTTTATATTTAAAGCCGTTTTGTTCATTTAATTGAAATGATTTTTTTCATGGTAACTAAATGAAATTTTCAAAATTACATAGAGAATTATAAAATTGGAGTATTATGCTTGCATTGACGAATTATCGCATGTAAGAACTTTTATTTATGATAAAAAAAAATAGTGTACTTTAGAGAGCAAAGAAAAACAAAATAAGAAACGAATGTGGAAAAATATGTGACTTTGAGAAATGGTAATTAATAAAACACGACAATTCCTAATCTAATAAGTTGGTAAGTGAAAGTTTTGTGTTGTGCGTATCGCACCAGTTTTTTTTCTATCTCAATAATACCGAATTGAGTGACTTGAGTCTTCGGATTCTTCCAATAATATCCTTAATATTAAAGTTTTTGCTTTCTCTAAATATTGCTCTATTGAAAGTCAAGTTCGAAATTTATCGAAATAATCTCCTACTCGGTAATAGTTATTAATGTTCTTTGCATGGAAGAATTCTTTACCATGCGATTACTATAACTTATGCAGTATATGCTTGCTAAACTACGGCAGTGTAGAGAGAGGATTTATAGGCGCAATGATCCTGTTGACAGATTCGCTAACCTGTTCAGCGCTATCGTAAGCCGTTGCATATTTACTGCCATCAGGGCTTGCTCGTCTCCGGTTCGTTGTGCTGCTGCAAGGTCAACTCGGGGTGGCCATCCACGCAGGTTCCGATCTTGAGGTCTTCTTGCTCGGAACCAATCTCTCCTTATTAAAAGAGGTTTATTTTTGTTTCATATGATTATAAAATTTAGCATTATTAGATTACTTTAACCATTCAGGCTAAATAATATTCTGTGAGATTTTGCCTCTTTGCAATGACCCTTCGTAATTTATTAATGTTTAAATATCTTAATGGCTTAAAGGGATTTAAAACTAATTAAAAAATAAATGAAATTTTAATATCTGTATTGATATAGAATTCAAGATTGGTTGAATCCAAATAGTTCTATATAATAATTCGCCTTGTTCTGCCCAAAGCTAGGTAACTTTCAAGTAATGTAGATTCATAGAGTACGCCCATCCACTCCACCATAGCGAAGATATTCAAGTAAATTACAGAATCCCCAAATTTTCAGACTCGACGAAACAGTTTATTGCGTTTGATTATTAGGACCGAATCCACCCCATTTATACTGTTAAGATCATCTACTTAGGAGTTATCATCTACGATCACTGCTCATGTCATCATTTTACTACATAAGCAGTCAGTCAAAAACGTTTACTTACTTATCAAAAATATATACAAAATAAAATTTTAAATATTTCAATGTTCCGAAGAAAATACCCAGGGCGGGTTCAAATTTTTTTTTTTTTACGGGCCACGGAAAAATCTCGCCCTGTTTCTGTTAAGCAATAGGTTTGCTTTTATCTGTAGAGTAACCCCAAACCTTAAGCCAGAAAGGACTAGGGGAGAGAAAAAAACCGTTAAATAATCGTATAGTTTTCATATCATACGATCTATAATATTTATCAATTAATTTTTAAGACCCACTGATGACGGCCCTTGAAGTTGAAAATTTTGTGAAAAAGAAAATAGAATAATTTGAGATTAAGATCAAAATTAACTATTTTAGTCAAAGACATAAATTGTTTCTATTAAAAAAGTAACGAATATGAAGGAATGATTTAACCAGTATATTATTCAGTATTGTTCCATTTTTATTTCTTATGAAAGCATTGCAAATAAATTCATGCTGTTTCGCATTTATATATACAATAAATGTATAATTAATAAATAAATAAATGTTGAGTTATATAGCGTTTTTAGATCCTCCCACTATTGTTACGCAATGTCATTCATTCACATTTGATTTATGATTCATTTGAATACAAGAAAAGTTATTTAACGTCATTTCAAAGCTTTTAATAATGGTAATTGCATAAAAATAAGTAATTTCCCTCCCAAGAGTTGGCTCTGAAAGTTAACTGGAAGAGGTACGGTAAACATTCTGACAAATATTTATTAAACGGGAAGAATAAGTGAGACTGGAGACGACAAATACTTCGTCAAACTGATAATAAACGAAGTTCGGAAATATAAACCTAGCATAAGTGAAATTTGAAAGAGAAGCAAACAAATTTTGTTATTTATGATTACTTTGAATCTTATGTGTAGTGTGTTCCTGGAAAAAATTCATTGATGATATTTGATAAAACATTATTTTTCCCTTGTGTCACTTAAAATTACTTATTTCCAACGGATACTAATACCTGGCTCGCTTTTAAGCGGCAATGTGCGGAACAGGTAATAGTACCTGCCCCGCTTATAAGGGGCAATCCTCGCAACGGGTACAAATACCTGCCTTGCTCATAATGTGTTAATAGAATTAAGAACGAAGGAGGTTCAAAATTTAAGAAGATAGGGTCTCAAATTTTCTTTTATTGACCTTTATACAGTGAAAGTCATATTGTATTCATGTTGACGTTTCGCTCGACTAAGAGCATTTTCAAAACTAAAAAAAACAAGGGAAAATCACAGATTTGTAGTTAAATTTTACAATTAAAAACCATTATGTCTAAAAACAACAAAATATAGAAAACCCATCTTACCAATTTATTAACAAACTCATTAAAAATCATAAATTAAAAAAAAACTATGTTTGATTTAGTAAAATAATTTAAAACTAGTATAAGAAATAGAAAGAGTAAGTAACATGGTATTGAAAACAAATATATATCCTGAGGAATTATTATGTTGTTAATGCATTAAGCTAGAGCAATAACTAGGTGGTATTAAAAATATAAGAAAAAAATGAAACGATGGTGTTTTTAACTGTATGCAGATAATTTAAAAGAAAAAATTAAATTTAAATACAAATTCTACTCAAACATGTCATTAACAAAAACTATATAAATAACAGCAATATCACAGTTCAAAAAAATAGATGGTTAAAAATATATACAATTTATAGGTTCTAATCTTTATAATTAACATTTCGCATTTAATATATAAATACCGCATACACATATAAGTACAAACATATTTTTGATTATGCAAATGAAGGCAAAGACAAGATTAAACCATACGATCTCATTATCAAAATTTAAAACTTATTTATAATTTTACCATAAAATTTGGTTATTTCTGAACATTCCTTCCTAGTATTGACCAAATTGTTAATGCTTCTATTTATATGTATGGTTTCTAATATTTCTCGGTTTTTCCTATGTTTTTGCGAGCAGATTATTTTTGTGTTTTTAAAATTAAATTCACGCTTAGTACTTTTGTGGTGTTCTACTAGGGCTGAATTGATTTTCGATGTAGGTTTTAAACTATATATATGTGTTGTTTGAGTCTGTTTTCCAAGTTGCATCCTATATGGCCCAAATAAGATTTTTCACAATTAGAACATGGTATATTATATATTACATTTCTTCATACTTGGGATATTATCTTTCATGTTCTTTCATGTTATAAAATGCTTTAATGAACATGTTAGACCAATAAAAAAGTTTGTTAGCTTAACGTAGGTGCCAGGTTTATCATCAAGAATAAGTTATACTTTTAAAAAAATTAATGAGGACAGTTTCAAAATCAGTTACAAACCAAATAACCCTTTAAAAGCATTTTATACGAACATGAAAGATAATATCCCAATTATGAAGAAAACAAATGTAGTATATAATATACCATGTTCTAATTGTGAAAAATCTTATTTGTTCATACAGGATGCGAGTTGGAAACCAGACTCAAACAACACATATATAGTTTAAACCCTACACTGAAAATCAATTCAGCCCTAGTAGAACACCATAAAAGTACTAAGCGTGAATTTAATTTTAAAAACACAAAAATAATCTGCTCGCAAAAACATAGGAAAAACCGAGAAATATTAGAAACCATACATATAAATAGAAGCATTAACAATTGGTCAATACTAGGAAGGAATGTTCAGAAATAACCAAATTTTATGGTAAAATTATAAATAAGTTTTAAATTTTGATAATGAGATCGTATGGTTTAATCTCGTCTTTGCCTTCATTTGCATAATCAAAAATATGTTTGTACTTATATGTGTATGCGGTATTTATATAATTCGAAATGTTAATTATAAAGATTAGAACCTATAAATTGTATATATTTTTAACCATCTATTTTTTTGAACTGTGATATTGCTGTTTTTTATATAGTTTTTGTTAATGGCATGTTTGAGTAGAATTTGTATTTAAATTTAATTTTTTCTTTTAAATTATCTGCATACAGTTAAAAACACCATTGTTTCATTTTTTTCTTATATTTTTAATACCACCTAGTTATTGCTCTAGCTTAATGCATTAACAACATAATAATTCCTCAGGATATATAGTACGTGGGCCAGACCCCCTACCGTGCACCCCCCCCCACATCCCTATAAATTGCATATCGTTGTGTTCCTTGTGATAAAAGATTAAGAAAAAGTCAATGTTCCCAGAAAAAAAAGTGGCCGCACTAACCGAAAATGGCTTTCAAACATGGCGGAATGACGACTTTGATTTTAGTTAGTTTTTTGATTACTGACATTCACCATTATGCTTAATTTCGCCATAACTGGTATTTTATTAAAGCTAGATAGTTCTAGATTCAGAATAAATTAACAAACGTTCTAACATAATTAGTCTTGACAACATAAAATACATTCAAAGTCAATTTTTTCAAGTCACTCGCGTAAAAGTTAAAATTCCCAGTTAATTTGTGATAAAACGGCCATCGTTAACGAAAAAAACCCTGAAATAAAACATCTGGAACAATTATTCTTCTTTAAAAATCAGTGGTCAAAGTTCAAAATATATCAACTAGTTTCATTGAAAAAGGACCTACAAGGCGAAAAGGCGCCGGTGACTCGGGCGCATCCAGTCCTCTGCCACATCGTTCAGTTCTCATACATCATATAATTACAGCGGGTTTAGGATATTATTTTGAATGTATAATCGAGTCTATGTAACTGCAAGTTTTTAATTTATTAATTTACACAAAATAATTAATATAAATTTTTTTTTTTTTTTTTTTTTTTTTTTTTTTTTTTTTTTTTTTTTATAAATCTGGTAAATAAAGGATATAAATCTGATAAATAATAATGAATTAGTCGCAGATTACACATTATCTAAACCTCACTTATATTGACATAAACTGGTTATCTTGAAATTAAATAATAATGTTCTAATGGTAGTAGTTGGGTTACAGACACTGGCTTCTGATCATTCGTGAAATTTGAAATAAATGCATTTTTGCAAAGTATTGATTGTTTACAGATTTACAGATTTAAAAACAACCCAAATAAAAAAGATAAATAAGAAGTTCTGTTTGTAAGTTGATATGTAGAAATTATTCGTAATACAATTTAGGAAGTATGTACATAACACAATTTATTAATAGCTCACAACAATTAATGAATTAACAGTTATACGATGTGTGTTTGTGAATATATATATATACATATTTGATTAATTTAAAATTAAACCACTACTGGAGAGGAAAACCAATTAAAACATGTAAGTATTCATGCAGCTAATGGTCTATAATCCACGAAGTTGTGGCCTTTTTCGGTTGTTGGCATATAACTACACATCAAAAAGTTTACTTTCTCTTTTTTTCGAAAAAAGGGTATACTAATATAAATAAAACGAATTATTTGAAGTTGAAATCGGATTAGTTATTTAGCCAAATTCGAACATGAAAGATCGGTAATTTTTATCATTTTGGGGAAAACTCATATTCCAACGCCTATAACTCGACAATATGTTCTCTAAATGAAAAATGTTACAGATAAAAGTTTTAGGACATTAAATTTAGCATAAAATAAGCCCATTTATTTTAAAATTAACTTATTCCTGCGTAGAGATACAAATGAAAAAGTGAAAGTATTCGTAGTACTTGATTCCTTCTTTTTGTGAAACCTAAGGGGATATGATATAATATTCACAGAACTAACTATTTAGGTGGGCTTATTTTATGCTAAATTTTATGTTCTAAAACTTGTATATGTAACATTTTTCATTTAGAGTACATATTGTCGAGTTATAGGCGTTGGAATATGAGTTTTCCCCAAAATGATAAAAATTACCGATCTTTCATGTTCGAATTTGGCTAAATAACTAATCCGATTTCAACTTCAAATAATTCGTTTTATTTATATTAGAGTACCCTTTTTTCGAAAAATAGAGAAAGTAAACTTTTTGATGTGTAGTTATATGCCAGCAACCGAAAAAGGCCACAACTTCGTGGATTATAGACCATTAGCTGCATGAATACTTACATGTTTTAATTGGTTTTCCTCTCCAGTAGTGGTTTAATTTTAAATTAATCAAATATGTATATATATATTCACAAACACACATCGTATAACTGTTAATTCATTAATTGTTGTGAGCTATTAATAAATTGTGTTATGTACATACTTCCTAAATTGTATTACGAATAATTTCTACATATCAACTTACAAACAGAACTTCTTATTTATCTTTTTTATTTGGGTTGTTTTTAAATCTGTAAACAATCAATACTTTGCAAAAATGCATTTATTTCAAATTTCACGAATGATCAGAAGCCAGTGTCTGTAACCCAACTACTACCATTAGAACATTATTATTTAATTTCAAGATAACCAGTTTATGTCAATATAAGTGAGGTTTAGATAATGTGTAATCTGCGACTAATTCATTATTATTTATCAGATTTATATCCTTTATTTACCAGATTTATAAAAAAAAAAAAAAAAAAAAAAAAAAAAAAAAATTTATATTAATTATCCCACATATATTATTTCACAAAGCGTAAAAATCGGTTTTTCATCAATTATAAGGTCCTACCGTGCTCAAATGCGACGAATGTGGTATCGTTGGATTCAGAATTTCACGGAGCTTTTGCGAATTGCATTCTCAGTGTTCATTTCTTGGTCCAAAATAAAATATCGACCTAAACGTACTGACTCAACGGATCGAAACGAATAAAATTGGGTTTTATGGATTGCAATACGAGCATTAAGACCCAGTTTAGTTCTATAGAACTAAACTGGGGTTTGCGTATTAAAGCCCTAAAACCTATCATTTCTGAGATAACGCCTGGGTTAGGCTCCTCCGCCGCACGTGGTCAACTACTTATTGTATTACGTTACAGCAAATGCTAGGACCTGTCGTGTTTAGGTTCTAAAAATGTTGTTTCGTCTGATTTAGACTTAATTGTAGCGTTGGAAAATTGCACTCTCACATTTAGCAATTACAGTATACTCCCACTTTACCGGTTCCCGTTTAACCGACTCTTCGGATAAACCGATGGGCGCTGTAAAAGATAAAAACTCTTTTTAAAATCCTTAAAAACATTTATAATTTTGTCATAATCTCAATCAAAAATTTTGTTAAAATTTGTATTATGTTGCGGTTCGATAGAGCTTAAAAAAACTAAAATGTAGGCAAAAAGTCTTTCTTTTGTTTTATACTTATGAAATATATAGTAAGGGGAAGTATTGCGATCGTGAAAAATTTCCACTTCCGGATTTCAACGGAAATACACGTTTTGGGGTCCCCTGAGTCCAAATAACCAAGTCCCGCGAAATGGACTGTGTGTGTGTGTGTGTGTGTGTGTGTGTGTGTGTGTGCGTGCGTGCGCGTGCGCATGCGCGTCCGCGTGCGTGTGTGTGAACAGACTAGCTCAAAAACTATAAACCGTGCGAAACTGAAATTAGGTATTTATTATATGTATATGCCCGCGATGTGACAGCAAAAATTTCATCAAAATTGCCCAGAGGGGTACTTTATTTAATAACTTTATTATAAATTTTTTATCATTTTCACCTGTTATTTTTATTTACTCAAAAACGGCTCCAACAATTTTGATTAAACTGAGTATTTGATGTATTGATATGCCCGAGATATGACTAAAAATTTCATCAAAATTGATCAACCGGAGGGGGGACTTTACTTAATAAATTTTTTATCATTTTCACCTGTTATTTTTATTTACTCAAAAACGGCTTCAACGATTTTAATCAAACTGGGTATTTGATGTATATATATGCCAGAGATGTGATAGCCAACATTTCATCAAAATTGGTCAAACGGAGGGGGGACTTTACTTAATAAATTTTGTATCATTTTCACGTGTTTTTTTTATTTACTCAAAAACGGCTTCAACGATTTTAATCAAACTGGGTATTTGATGTATATAAATGCCAAAGATGTGATAGCCAACATTTTAGAGGAGAAAAAAAGAAAAATATTCAGTCAACTCATAAAACACGTTGAGCCCATGCATGCGTAGTACTCCTTTAATGACAGATCATTGTTCATAATCAAAGCCGTTCTGTTCATTTCATGGAAATTATTTGTTTCATGGTAACTAAATGAAATTTTCATACATAGAGAATTATAAAATCAGACGACTTGGAGTATCATGCTTGCATTGCCGAATTATCACAAGTATAAACTTTTATTTATTAATAAAATAAATTAGTGTTTTTTATAGAGCAAATGAAAACAAAAATAAGAAATGAATGTGGAAAAATGTGTAACTTTGAGAAGTGGCATTAAAAAAACGCATTAATTTCTATTCTAAGTAAGTTGGTAAGTGAAAGTTGTGTGTTGCGCGCACGCACCAAATTTTTTTATTTTTTCCCGAAGTAAAATTGATCTTGAAACAAAATCCGTATCCTCCATTCATTTCATTAAAAAAGAAATAGCTTCCTATATTTTGACAAGAAATTTCGTCAGTTGACATTAAGGTGCGTATAAACGAAAAAAAATAAAAGATTTGTGAAAACTGAATAGATTGATAGTGTAAATCTTCTTAAATTGTTAAATAAAATTGGCCCAAAAAAGGTTTCTTTAATTAATAACTATATAGCCTTTGTACAATACGTTGTGTGTTGCATTTGGGTTTTATCGAAATATAGAAGTTATAATAATATATTTTGCTGGTTTTTTATACACTTTTTTCGGATTGAACGGCTCATTCACTTAAACGGCAATGTATCTTTTCCGACGAGGAGGGATAAGCAGGAGTCTACTTTAGTCATTCGCGGATCTGAGGGGAGGGGGGTGCTATGGGGGCTGGAGCCCCTCCATTTGGAAAAATTTTCGTCATTTAAAGATAGAAATTGATTTTCCTTAAAGTAAGGAAGCAAGTAAAAGAACAAAAATGCGCAGAACAGGTAGAATTTCAGTTGTGAGAAGGTGAAAAAGCTGATCGGCAGATCCAAATGAAGGGCTGTGGGGCTGCAGCCTCCCCCTATTAGGATGCAGCCCCCCCCCCTTTACAATTGGCTGGATCCGCCCATGACTGTAATCCAAAATATATATAAAATAAATAAAATCTATTTATGGTGATTCATAGTAACATAGTGATTCATTAGAACTTTGGTTTTATCAACTTATCTTTTTTATAACGGGAATTTCAGAAAACTAAAGTATCGAAATAAGAAAAATGAATTTCAATGGTTTCTACGCGGGCTTTATGACACATACACGTTCCACGTTTTTGGGCCAGGCGTCTTAAACCTCTAAAACTTTGGTTTTGGTGGGTTAGGCCCCTCAGCTTCACGAGGCTACTTATTGTTTTGTTGCCTCTCCATGGATAGAAACCTATTTGATGTCGTTCTTACCACTTAGAAGACTATCTTCCTCTCCATTGTCAGAAAAATAAGCGTAAAAAGCATCTTATGAACTGTTTTTGAAAAAACAAAATCAGTAGGGAAGTTAAAATCAGAATGTAGAAAGATTAATTTCCAAGACTATGCAACATTCTTAGTGATTTCATATATTCCAGGAAGATTACAGGAAACTTTTGTAGAGAAAAACGTCAGAAAAAGAAGTTCTTCCTTAACTATTAAACAGAAAAATAATTTATTCTTCCTTGCTGTAGAAAAAAAGTTTCACTTTAAGGCCCGAGTGGTTGGGGGAGAGGGGGGGGTACGAACAGGCAAAAAAAAAAAGTTCATTTCATAGTTATGTTAAACCTAGAAGTAAAATGTGATACAAATCTTGGTGCGAAGTGCTTCGCACGGGTCCACCTAGTTTTGTGTAAATTAATAAATTAAAAACTTGCAGTTACATAGACTCGATTATACATTCAAAATAATATCCTAAACCCGCTGTAATTATATGATGTATGAGAACTGAACGATGTGGCAGAGGACTGGATGCGCCCGAGTCACCGGCGCCTTTTCGCCTTGTAGGTCCTTTTTCAATGAAACTAGTTGATATATTTTGAACTTTGACCACTGATTTTTAAAGAAGAATAATTGTTCCAGATGTTTTATTTCAGGGTTTTTTTCGTTAACGATGGCCGTTTTATCACAAATTAACTGGGAATTTTAACTTTTATGCGAGTGACTTGAAAAAATTGACTTTGAATGTATTTTATGTTGTCAAGACTAATTATGTTAGAACGTTTGTTAATTTATTCTGAATCTAGAACTATCTAGCTTTAATAAAATACCAGTTATGGCGAAATTAAGCATAATGGTGAATGTCAGTAATCAAAAAACTAACTAAAATCAAAGTCGTCATTCCGCCATGTTTGAACGCCATTTTCGGTTAGTGCGGCCACTTTTTTTTCTGGGAACATTGACTTTTTCTTAATCTTTTATCACAAGGAACACAACGATATGCAATTTATAGGGATGTGGGGGGGGTGCACGGTAGGGGGGTCTGGCCCACCGTGTAATATATTTGTTTTCAATACCATGTTACTTACTCTTTCTATTTCTTATACTAGTTTTAAATTATTTTACTAAATCAAACAGTTTTTTTTAATTTATGATTTTTAATGAGTTTGTTAATAAATTGGTAAGATGGGTTTTCTATATTTTGTTGTTTTTAGTCAATGGTTTTTAATTGTAAAATTTAACTACAAATCTGTGATTTTCCCTTGTTTTTTTTAGTTTTGAAAATGCTCTTAGTCGAGCGAAACGTCAACATGAATACAATATGACTTTGACTATGATTATTGTTGACTGTGATGACGAGACATGATTATTGGAAGCACACTCTTCCCTCGTAAAGACATAAACAAAGGAACATGGAGATCCCCAGATGGCCAAACCATAAATCAGATTGACCCTTTTCTGATAACATCGAGAAACCGGTCCAATCTACTTAATGTCCGTACATATCGGGGAGCAAATATGGACTCTGACCATCATCTAGTAGTAGCTTACTTAAGGGATCGTATCTCCTTGGTGAAGAAACATAGGACAGAATAGGTCAAAAAGTTCAATATTGCTAAATTAAAAGAAGAGGAATCCTCGAAACTATATCGATCCAACCTAGAGTTCAAGCTAAGACAAATATCAGCAGGGAAATTTATATGAACATGAAAGATAATATCCCAAGTATGAAGAAAACAAATGTAATATATAATATACCATGTTCTAGTTGTGAAAAATCTTATTTGGGCCATATAGGATGCAACTTGGAAAACAGACTCAAACAACACATATATATAGTTTAAAACCTACATCGAAAATCAATTCAGCCCTAGTAGAACACCACAAAAGTACTAAGTGTGAATTTAATTTTAAAAACACAAAAATATCGAGAAACCGGTCCAATCTACTTAATGTCCGTACATTTTGGGGAGCAAATATAGACTCTGACCATCATCTAGTAGTAGCTTACTTAAGGGATCGTATCTCCTTGGTGAAGAAACATAGGACAGAAAAGGTCAAAAAGTTCAATATTGCTAAATTAAAAGAAGAGGAATCCTCGGAACTATATCGATCCAACCTAGAGTCCAAGCTAAGACAAATACCAGCATCCGAACTTGATATTCATGAAAATTGGAATGCGATCTGCAGAGCCATAACAGTTAATGCAGAGGAAACGCTAGGACCGTATCAACCGGAACAAAAAAATTCATGGTTTAACGATGAATGTGAGAGAGCCACTGCCCACAAAAACGAAGCATACAAGCGCATGATTACCTGCCGCAAAAGGAGAACGACAGAAGAATACTGTGACCTAAGAAGGGCAGAAAAATGTACTCATCGAAGGAAAAAGAGGCAAGCTAAGAATGCAGAACTTGCAGAGATACAAGAAATGAAAAATCGTAATGACATTCGCAACTTCTAACAGAAGATCAACCAAGGGAGGAAACCCTTTAAGCCGAGACTGAACGCATGCAAAAGCAAGGATGTTTCTCTTCTCACGGAAGAAACAGAAATTCTGGAGAGATGGAAAGAACACTTTGAAGAGCAGCTCGGAGTTGCGAGACTTAATGCCATCCGAAACATAGAACATCAAGAAGCTATTACAACCGATGAGCCTCCGGATGAGGAAGAAATTTTGTTAGCCCTTGAGAGACTTAAGAACAATAAAGCTCCTGGTCATGACGGTCTCTCAGCTGAGCTGTTTGAGCATGGAGGAAACCAACTAGTTAAATGCCTTCAGGATCTTTTGTTGGATATTTGGACAGAAGAATCAATGCCGAATGCATGGAAAAAGACCCTGATCTTTCCCATACATAAAAAAGAAGATCAACTTGCCTGCGAAAATTATTGTGGTATCTCCCTCCTACCGATTGCCTATAAGATATTATCCCGAATAATCTACGAGAGACTCATACATGCAGAGAGAATCATCGGATCATACCAGTGCGGTTTTCGTAAAGAAAAATCAACTATTGATCAGGTGTTTACCATGCGTCAGATTCTTGAAAAAACAGAGAATATAATATCACTACCCATCACCTGTTTATTGACTTTAAAAGCGCATACGATAGTGTCGACAGGGACATGTTATATTCTGCAATGGAGGAGTTCAATATACCAACAAAACTAATTCAGATGTGCAAGGCCTCAATGGATGGAGTAGAGTGCATGATTAGAGTTCAGGCTGGTCTCAGCAAACCATTTATCTCTGGGAGGGGCCTTAGGCAGGGAGATGCTCTAGCGTGTCTGCTGTTCAACCTGGACCTCGAAAAGGCAGTGCGAGACTCAGGCATTCAAATAAATGGAACCATTTTTAATAGATCTGTCCAGCTTCTAGGCTTTGCGGATGATCTGGATGTAGTTGGAAGATCCCTTAGAGACGTGCAAGCAGCCTTCCAAGCACTAGAGCAAGCTGCGAGGCGGTTGGGATTGGAAATCAATGCCTCTAAAACAAAATATATGGTAACGGGTGCTACCACGTTTTTCCGCCAAACGGGGTGAGCAATCTATTACCCAGATAATAGCCCAATCGCGACGCCAGGGTTCTACTGAATAAGTAAACTATTTAAATATGAAAATAAATCCAAAATAAAAAAACAAAACGGGCGCCACACTATTTGTTTATGGAAAATAGTGAAATCCACGAAATAAAAAAAAATAAATGGAATAAAAATATATAAACAATTAAATATACACCGAGGAGGAAAAGAATGAAAATATGGATGGAATTAAATTTTAAAAAAATATAATTTAGTGCAATGAAACCAAAGAATCAAAGAAATCCAAGTGTACTATTGAGTGGACTAATAATTGGGTGAAAAGAAAATTAATCCATAATTACAAAGAAAATTAATGATAAAATTAAATTAATTTCGTTAAGGTTTATATATTTATTATTTATGTATGTAATAAGTATTATTAATATGAATATTAAAATTAATTTAATTAATATCAATGTCAGGCAACAACACAAACAAAAAAAAAAATAATAATTTCTGAAAAAAAAAGTTTTCATCAAACGCTGGATTTGAACCACAGACTTTTAGAACGTGAGTCTAGTGCGCTAAGCACTCGGATAGCAAGACTCGTTGAGAGAAGCCCTGGTAATTGTTCAA
Source organism: Aelia acuminata (assembly GCA_911387785.2). Taxonomy (NCBI): domain Eukaryota; kingdom Metazoa; phylum Arthropoda; class Insecta; order Hemiptera; family Pentatomidae; genus Aelia; species Aelia acuminata. Next base: position 82,605,276 of record OU426980.1, read on the forward strand.
CTTACCTATTTTCACTATGGTTCTATTGTGTCAGAGTAACTAGGTTTACAGCTGAAATTCTTTTACATTATTTATTGAAATCATTTTAAAATGTTTTTATTCATTAATATAAAAAAAAATAAAGAGATACAAACGAAATCAAATTTAACCAAACTACAAACTAAATCAAATAAAATTAACCCCTTAATTTTCTAAAATTAACATACATAAAGAAATTAAAGTATTTAATACATGCATACAAAAAAACAGAAAACCAAAAGAAATGTCATCTCCTCCTTTTACTGATTAATCCAATTAGAATCAAATAAAAAAAAGAGTCTGTACTTCCCAATTCTAGCAGCAGGACTTCCAAGCCTCTCCTCTCCTCCGCCGCTGTTGCCTTCTTTTCCTCAAATCTCCCGATGGACTCGCATTCCTAGCTCCTTCCGGTAATCCACCGTCTGCACTCGCGTTTTGGGTGAATCAGAAGCGAAGGTCCATTCAAATTATCCGGTAAAACCGTGGAAATTTCTTTTAACCAAAAACACCCCATGTGCTCACGACACTGGCTAAGCTCACTTGTCTTTTTTTTCTGCTGGCCACCACTCGGTCGCATACTATAACTCTCGTTTCGATTGTCGAATTTCCAAATCAATTATTTTTATTTAAAATAAATAATAAATATTATCAGTTATTAATTATTTATCTCTAATACAGGAAAATAAGTATTTCTATAATTCATTATTTCTATAAATCTATAATATTATTTCTATACATCATTATTTTATTTAGACACCAGCTGCTCTGACTTATAAAAATAAAGAAATAATTTTTGTTTTGGTTTTGTTGCCATGACGAAATTTTAAATTAAATTTGAATGCCTTAACGAAAATTTAACTGTAACACGGGGCATGAAGCGTACCCAGGAGAAACGATAATAGTTGGCTCATATGTTATAGAACGAGTTAACGACTTCTGGTATCTTGGCTGCAACATGAACATCAATAATAGTATAGCAGATGAGATCAAAACAAGAATAATGAAATCTAATCGCTGCTTTTTCGGCCTCAGGAGTCTTCAACGAAGTAGGATGATAAACAGATCTACAAAGATAATATTATATAAAACCCTTATACTTCCAGTGTTGACATATGGCTCGGAAACATGGACCATCTCCAAAGCAGACGAACACGCCCTTACAATTCAGGAGCGAAAGATACTGCGATCCATTTTCGGGGGTGTCTGTACTGGCCAGATATGGAGACGGAGAACCAATCAGGAGCTCTATGAGCTCTATAAGGATATAAATATTGTCCACTTCATTCATGTTGGAAGACTAAGGTCGGTCATGTTGCTCGCATGGCAGATGGTGATATTCCGAGGAAGACCATGGAAGAGGTGTTGCATGGGACCAGAAGACAAGGAAGACCGAAGCTCCGTTGGAGGGATGGAGTCGCACATGATGCTAGGACCATGCTTGGCGTTCGGAACTGGTTGGTTGCTGCACAAGATCGGGAGAACTGGAGGAGGCTGACACAGGAGGCCGGGGCCTAGAAATGGGTTGTGCGCCAAAAGAAGAAGAAGAAGATTAAGAACAAAATTTAATAAGTTAAGGTTAGATGAAAGATGGGAAATGTTTGTTATTTTCCAGTTCCAAAATTACCAGGTTCACACATTCTATCTCGAAACTTGAAAACTAGAATTAAAAAAGGTAAAATACTTCCAACTGATCTTTACAGATGTTAAACAAAGCTGCTTACATTGACACATTCAGTATGGAGCCCCCCCCCCCCCCCTGGAACTATTGAGATATGAAATAATTTATGAATGATTTCATATGTCATATGTTTTTATTGAAAGGTTTCTTAGCAATTGTTATTTTGTTAATAACATAAAATGTACAGATGTTTTGTAGTCACCCTTTTCGCTTGTATGTGTTCAGTGTGATTTTTAAAAAGTTATTATGTAGTTAAGATACTCCGCTTCTTTTTCAATTTCCTCCGATTAAATTCAACAGGAACAAGGTATTTAAGGTAGGTAATAGGTAACCCATTGGTGGATTGCTCCTTACAGAACAAGTTAAGGGATGAGCAACACCTTAAGGTCTTTGAAAATTAAATAAGCTTGCATTGGTATTATAGCAAACCTAGACATTTTACATGCTTTCATATATTATATAATCACACCCTTTAGGTGTGTAACACACCTGAAAGGTGTGTTTATATAATATATGAAACGACCAACAGCTGCGTTGGAATGTAGATCGTCTCTAGGATAATGTGTTATAAACGAGGTTTAAAGTGCTCGTTTCAAAGTAAAATTTGGCGTAGTAGCATATTAAGTTTAGTATTTCATAATATTGTTGAAAGAAAAGAAAAGATTCAAAGCATACTGACACATGTTCAAATATTTATAACTGCAGAAAGAGCTGGACTTGAAACAGAAAAGTTACCTGTCTTAACAGATTCAATGTATGTACCCTGTAAGTGGGCCCTTTATTTTGATCTTGACATCTTGTCTCAACTAATCAACTGATAACTAATAAAACTTCGTGTACTCACTTTATATAAAAATGTCAGGTAACCAGGAGATATCCTTACTTGGTGTAATGGAGGAGATAAAAATAATGAATCAAAAACCATTAAAGATGGGATGTTAAAAATTCAGACACTGATGGAAACTATTATTGTAGAATTGAAGTCTACAACTTCAAAGTGCACAGAACTTTAAAATAAAATCAGTGACCAGGCAAAAGAAATACATTTTATACGAAAAGAACTTAACAGAAATAACATTATAATTTTGAATGTTCCCGAACAGGGAGAAAAAGAAACAGAAAATGTATTACAAACGGTTACTGAGTTATTTGAAAAAATCGATATAAAAATAAAAGAAGGAATCTTTCAATTTTTGCCATAGAATTGGAAATGGTGAGGGTAAACGATCAATTAGAGTGTCATTTGCTTCAAATATACTGAAACAGCGTGTCATAGATAAAAAAGAATGTTTAAAAAAATGAAATTTCTCATAGCTCACGATAAATACAAAGAAGAAAGAAAACTAGGAAAGAGGATGTTTCACTGGGTTCAGTTTTTGAACAATATGGACACAAATATAAGTGTAAAAAATGGGAGAATCAAATTTAGAGGGTCATTTTACAGGCTAGAGGAAGCAGAAGAAATTGTGGCAAATACTAGAGAACAGACACCAGAATCAACTAAGAAAAGAAAAAAGGAAGATAGCAGCCCACAACAATGTGGAGAAGTGTGGATGGCAGGAAATATAATACAGACAAAAAGATAGAATATGAGGTAAGGCACTCGATTAAAAAGACTCGTGAATCAAAAATATTATCATATAATGTACATGGTTTAGGTAATAAAACTAGTGATTTCTTCTAATTCGTAACAAGATTTGATTTAATATTCCCAAGTGAAACTTTTCTAGAAAAACAACATTGATAAAGTCGGAAAATATTTCACTAATTTTGAACTTAAATGGACTCCGGCCAAAAGTAGAGTAAAATATGGTAGAGTGAGTGGGGGCTGTGTTATGGGTATAAACTGCAATGTATTAGGTTAAGAGGTAGTCAAAATAGTCATATATCATTGTCATAGCTGATAGAGCCACTTACCAATTAGAAAACTTAATAAGTAATCAAATAAAATATATCTTGTTGGATATCAAAATTTTTCATTTTTAATAAGGAGTCTAAATTTAAAATCAGCTGATCAATATTTTAATTAATAACTAAATTAGTAGAAGGACTAGGTGAGGAAACTTAATATCCTTCCCAGTTCCTTTTTAGGGAGATAATGTGCTAAATTCAAGACATCCTGTTTTTGTTTACCAGAGAATAGCCGTTTCGACCACTAACATAAAAGCCCTTAAAATAGAATATAGTCCCCACGCTATCTGTTTTTCATTAATTACTATCTTAATAACAAGAACCATGCAAATTGAAGTTTACAGGTGTTTTCCCTGGTAGAGAACCTACAAATATATCATTTTTGTTTTCATTTAAATGCCTTTTTAATAAATTGTCAGTGGAGGAATATTTCCCCCTACATTCTTTAGGTGAGGCAAGGGATGTTCCAGTGGAGGACTCTTGAATGTGACTTCGTACTGTCAACATGTACTTTTGGTTATAACTTTGGATAGTCCTGATGTGGAGTGATAGACTGTCCCTTCAGGACATAGAACGTATCATTAGTGACTGTTTAATTAACATGGTAATCCATGGTGAGCTTAAAAGAGTATTTGAGGATTTTTAAGAAAGTGTTTCAAGTTAGTGTTGTAACGATGATTGTCAAGTTGACAAGACTCCAAGCCTTTTTCTATCATTTGGCACTATTGTATAACTGGTCTATCAAATGCTATACGACTAGAGAGAGCTGTCATAGATCCTGGGAGTATCAAGATGAGTACCCAATATGTATATACTTTTGATGATTTTGTAATATAGTAGTTATAGTTTATTGTTGCATTTGGTTGAATCATATTTATCTTATTTGTCTAAAATATGTTTTTGTAAGGATTGTAAGCTATGACAGTGTTAATCATCAATTTAATTAAAAACCTCATTTAATTCTTTTAAAGATGCAAAATAAACAATTAAAAATGTTTGTTACTTTTCTTTGATATTAATAAATAAATAGTTAATACATTTTTTTTTATTATTAATAATAATATTACCATAAATACATATGCAGTTTTTTATCCATTTTAATCACATATATATATATATATATATATATATATATATTATAAGCATGCAACATTATATTGCCTTACATATGCCTTTGAGAGAGGAATCCAATTCTGGAAATTCTATTATCTTTTGATTCATAAAAGGGGAATCATATTTTTATTTTATTATAAAAGAGGAAGGTATTGTATGTAATCAAGGGGAAGTAAATATTTTATTAGTTTGGGCATTCTCTATAAAATGCTCTGGCATCCCATTAAATCATTAATCACTTCTTAATTAAAAACAATAATAAATTAATCCCCATTACATAGCAATCAATTATGGCATCCCTTGTGGGGATTCAAAATGCTTAATTAATTAGGTATTTTAATTAGTGAAATTTTGTGTTCTTTTTATAGCCGTACACATAAATACAACTTAATGATTAGGTATAAGTTCTACTTCATAATTTATTTTATAAATGGTTGAAATTTCCTGTTCAGATAAGAGATTTTATCTTCACATTGCTTTTGGTTAGTTGAGTTGTTTTGGTTGATTGTTCATACTTCTTGATTTATTTACACCTAAATCTAGTGTTAGTCCTTAGTTCAACATATTTCTCTCGTTGCTATCTTTGATACTCTATTCACTCTAATACATCAATATGCCATTAAAGAAGGACGGAACTAAAAAGGGTATTCTGAAAGTACCGACACCAGCTACCTCCGATGGTGATAGTGGGGATGAAGAGGTTTTAACTACAGGGGGGCAACCAGAGATGAGTCTTGGAATATCTACCCCTACTAAAATAATTACTCGGTCAAGGACAGCAAGTAAATCAGAGGAGATAGGACATAGCTTTGGGAGTGAGGAGACAATCGTACCTATGGAGGAGAGTACTTCTACAATCACTCATAGAGAAGAAGGTTCAATGATAGAGATGATAAAGAAATTCTTCGAACAACAGTCCGAGGAATTGAAGGAGATGCAAAATAAAATGGATGGCCAGGCAGAAAAAATGGATGGCCAGTCAGAAAAAATAGATAATATAGCGCTGGCGGACCATGTTACAGGAGGCCTTGACTCTACAAGAGTTGTAGCGCCAAGAAAGAAGAAGAAGAAGAAGTCAGAAAAAATAGATAAGCAAAGAGAAGAATTCAAAGAAATGGAAAGTAAAATCGATGGAAAGATAGATCAACAGGTAATGGAACTAAAGAAAGGTTTTTCCAATAAATTGAAGTAGAATTATAAAAGAAGCAGAGAGGAATTCAGAAAAGAAATGGAGACTTTTAGGGAAGAACTAAATGTCCAATGTGATAAGAATATGGAAGTGGTTCAAACTCAATTTAGGATGGAAATGGAATCTTTTAGATCTAGGATGCAAAATTTAAATTTAAAAGCTGAAGACAATTGAGAAAGGTTAGGATTTGTAGAAGAGGATTTGTCAAAATGGAAAGAGGACATCAGTCAAGAGATGGATAACCTGAAACAAGGAAACTCTACTTTCAAGGGAGAAATTGCAGAAATAGTCAGCAACCATGAAGATCAACTTAAAAGTCATGAATCCAACATCATATTAATGGATCAGAACCAAAAGATTTTAAACATCCAAGTTAAAGAGAATGGGTCTGCTATCAACCAAATATCAGATCAGGTGCAAGTATTAGAAAGGAAGATGGAAAGGTTATCAAGTTGGCGTGGTCCTGTTAGGCCTTCTCTTCATACTGAATTAAAGGAACAACCTGTAACTACAAAAGTCCATAATCTAAAACCACCAATTTCTTTAACCTATGCTAGGGATCCTGGAGTGGATATTTGGAATACTTCCATTCCATCTATGGGAGGTAAAACTATTACCAGTAAATGCTCATTTGCTAATAATAAGTCAGACATACCAACTGATTTTATTGAGCGTCTAGAAGTGGAGTACCAAGTATATGGTAGGAATATGATTCTAGAGAATTTCTTAATGGATCATTTAAAAGAACAGGCAGCCACTTGGTTTGATATATATAAAGAAGAAATTATGAGTTTTGAAGATTTTAAAATTAAATTTTTGAATAAATTCTATGGAACTTCATATCAATATCAAGTCCAGGATGAACTTAATCATGGGAGTTATAGTAAGAATCTCAACCAAACTCCCACAGAATATTTTTGTAACATGGTGATGAGGGCTCGTGCTTGTCCTACCAGACTAGAAGATGAGTACATATGCAGATGCATGGGAACTCACTTTGGACAGCAGGTTGGAGATATAATTAAATTCCAAGGAGTCACAAATATTGAAAGATTTATCCAGGTGTTGGAAGATGTAGGGAGAGAGAAAATCATCAGTCAAGTGAAAAGACCTGTGTCTAATAAGGTGGAAACTGTGGTTCAAGAAAAGAGGAAGTTTGCAGAGGAAAAACCCAAGCAACAGGAGTTCAAAAGGTCATTATATCAGCAAAGTCCACAAGAAGAGTGGAGAAAAAAATCAAAATAACCCAAATTGGCAGAGGAGATCAGAGTTTAATCAGCCATACCAAAAGAAAGATTATCATCAAGAACCCAAGGTAAACGCAATACAGAAAGAAGATGATAGCCATAATTTCAAAGGGAAATATAAAAGAAATAATTACTATAATAATTAAATAAAACGAAGGTTTGAAAAATAAAAATATAGCAACATTCACACAAATTTAGATAAGGACATTATACAAATTACTATAAAATACAGGACAGCTAAAGTAATACCAGTTTATTTAAATAAATGGGTGGCAGATTTTTCAAATTTGGTGGAGATTTTAGATGGAAAAAATCTAAATTATTTAGTGATCGGAGATCTAAACGCCAGAACAGGTGATATACAGAAAATTCTAAAAGATTGCCTAACCCTTCAATCTACCAACATAAAACCAGGTAAAACTATTGACAACAGAGGAAATAAATTGGGTGAAACATTGGATACACATGACTTGGTGATATTAAACGGAAGAAGTAACATTGATTCTGAAGGAAAATTAATTTTTATCAACTCAAGGGGCTCATCAGTAATTGATTATTGTTGCGTTTCTAGGGAAATATTACCATTAATAAAAGACTTCACCGTGGGAAAACAAATATTCTTGGATAAAATGCAGCTTTTAGTGACATTAAATAAATAAATAAATAAATAAATTCTTTATTTATTTGTTCTGGGACAAGTGTCCCTTAAGAACAAATTTAAATAGTATACAAAGGGGGCTTTAGAGCCTTAAAGTTTAAATAAACAAATTAAAATGATACAAATTAAAATAACTAAAAATAATTAGGGAACCTCTAGTTTAAAAAGAGAAAATAAAATACACATTAAATATTTGCTCAGGTGAAAGAAACTAGTTTTCACATCTAATAATATATACATATTTACACATTTATTTACAGATTGGTTAAATAGTATTTATATTTTCTTAAAGGAGGAAAAAAAAAGACAGATGATAATAAAAAAAAATAAAATAGAATATATAAGGAGAATGAGAACTTCCATCGGTTTAAAAAGGACGCTGGATGGCTATGAAGTGATGATATAGACGGGATTTATAGGTGGAGAGGGTATTGGAATTACGGATGAAAGTGGGAATGGAATTCCATAACGAGGTGGACCGGATAATGAAAGATCTATCAAAAGCTGACGTTCGGTGGGCCGGTGTACATAGATCTGAAGGCCTAGAGCGGGTATTGAGGGAATGTACCGAGGATTTGGGATGAAGAAGTTCGGAGATATATGATGGACGGCAGGATCGGATAACTTGGAAAAGGAAGGTTGCCAGGAAATACTTACGGCGGTAGGAAGGATATAACCACTTTAACTTTTCGTAAAAAGGCGATACGGAGACGTCTCTTGGGATCCCGAATATAAATCGGATGGAACAATTTATTAAACGTTTTAGTTTTGCGTTGAGATCCCCTAAGATACCCCCATATACCGTGCAGCAATAGTCAAGGTGGGGGAATATCAAGGAGGTGACCAGAAGTCTGCGTGTTTCGAAAGGGAAAAGGTCACGGAAATAGTTTAGCTGGTTTAAGGTCGAAATGGTGCGACAGGAGATATTGGAGATATGGTTTTTCCAGGAAAGAGTTTGGTCAAAGGTTACACCAAGGTTTTTTATTGTTGGATAAAATTTGATGGGATTGTTATTTGGGGGTGGGATGTTATGGACGGTTTTAAGGAGGTGATTGGAGCCTATTAAAATTGCCTTTGTTTTTTCTACATTCAGCTTCAACTTGTTAGCCTCTGCCCAGAGACTGATTCGATTCAAATCTTCTTGAAGCTTTTTCGTCGCTGGCACCAACTCGGAAGGTGGGAAAGACAGGTATATTTGGAAATCATCAGCATAGATATGGTATTGGGAGTGGTGAATCAGAAGAGGAAGGTCGTTAATATAAATAGCAAATAGAGTGGGGGATAGAGAGGATCCTTGAGGGACATCGCAGGAGAGGGGAAGTGTTTTGGATGGAGGTTGACCAGGAACGACTACATACTGTGACCGATCTGAAAGAAAAGATTTGAACTAGTGACCTACTGAAACTCAATTTTTGGCCGAAACCGAATTTCGGCCCCAGGTCTGGTTTCGGGCCGAAACCGAAACTTACCTATTTATATGAAAATGTATTTACTATATTATTATATTTGGTTAGGTGTGCGAAAGGAATCATCAAATAAAAAGAAGAAACAAAAGCAGAAGAAACAAATAAAAATAGATTATATTACACAAAATATTTATATATATACACGGAAAAAATGTTTATTTACAATAATGCTAATCAAAGCCAAAAAATTGTGATCAAAATAACATAATTAATAATCAAAATCAAATAATTTGATATTATATGCCAAAAAAAGCAGTTTCTCAGCATTTTCACCAATCAGATTGTTTCGGTGATCTGCATAAATTTGTCCAGCAGCACTGAACATTTGCTCGCTGGGAATGCTCGTTGGTGGTGCTGAAAGGTATTTCAATACCGCCTTTCTTAACAAAGGATATGGACTGGAGTTCCAATAAGAATAAATATCTGCATTCCGTTGTAAACGAGGTTCTGAAATATAGCATTGAATGGTTTCTTGAACCATGAGTAATTTTTTTTTATCACATGATTCTATTCTGTCATATGATTCAATATGGTCAGGGGAATTGTCATGTGAATCCCACAGACTCTCTTTAGCTTTCTGAATAGTGGACTTCGGACAGATCATTTCTTTAAGTGGAGAGATATTGTCTCTTATCACACTTTTGTCGTTTTCACAAGTCTTTAAAAACGATATTATTTCTGTTATCGCAACGTCAACCTCATCCGAAGTAAGGTATTTTGATTTGAACCTTGGGTCCAATAGCGTTGCAGCTAACAGAAAAGGACGCCCTTTCACAAATGAAAATTTTTGTTCAATGTTTCATGTAGCGATATTTTCATATTTGATATCATTAAGTTATCTCCTTCACTTCTCTCGAGAAGTTTTCGATTTATTAAGTATAGAATAGGTATTATTATCGATACGCAAGCGTTATCAAACGATAACTCCAGAGTTGCTTCATAAAAGAATTTTAAAACACTTGTCAAGTTTTCTATTATTTCCCATTCTGAAGGGCAAAGGGTGGTAATCCCGCCATATTCAACACTGTACAAATTCACTGCCCTTTTTTGTTCGAAAAGCCTTTGTAACATTAAGTAGGTGCTATTCCATCTCACCTCCAAATCTTGGACCAATGAATGTTCCGGGAGTCCACATTGATTTTGACATTCTGTCAATTTTCTGGAGGCTGGCTCACTGAGGTGGAAGTGGCCTACTATTCCCCTACACTTTTTTATAACAGATTTGACATTTTCATCAACAAATATGGAATTTTTTATCACCAACTGAAGAGTGTGTGATACACAACCTATTGATTCATAATGACCACGCATGGCACAAACCATGTTTGGTGCATTGTCGCGTATCACTATAAAAATTTTGCCCGCCATTTTGCCCAAATATTCTTCGTAGTACTTTATTTTCAAAGACCTTAAGGCGTTTCTCATCCCTTACTGAATGCGGCCATGTTTCACATCCGTAAAGAACCGTTGGAAGAATAATAGTTTTTTAAATCCTAATTTTTAAGTTTCGGGACAGAAGACGCGAGCTAAGCAATTTTGCGACGGAAAAGTAGCAAGTATTACCGGCTTTAATCTAGCCTTAATTTCCTCATCGATTTCGTTTTTTCTAGTTACCATCGCCCTAAATATCTAAATTCCTCAACGGAATACGTACGTATCCCCTTCCCCTTCATGCTCTATGGTTTCCGTGTCCTCACCAAGCAATACCAAATCATCGGCATATCTGAGGACCGGTAAATTCCCTCCAAAATTCAAACCCTTTTCATTACCTATGTTATTTCATTTTCGATCCATTTTTTGAGAATCGGAATTCTTTCCACTCTTCGGGTATCTTTTGTTGTTCCCAGATCTTTTTAATTAAAAGAAGTATTTTTTAAATCCCAGCTTCCCCGAATGCCTTGATCAGTTCTCTAGGAATAATATCTGTTCCCGCTGCTTTATGAGATTTTAATTTTCCAATGGCTATTTCAACTTTCTCTTTACTCAGTTCAACTGTTAACGGTTAAGCACTCTGGTATTCCGGAGAGGAAGATATACTATTATTTGATGTCTACCGGATCGGCCAAGATATTGTTATTTTGATTCCTAATTCCAGTTTTAATCGGCCCCGACCGTTCACGAATTTGGTTTATGCATCCGTACATGGCTTGAAAGTTATTCTGGATTTTGTTACTTTCAATTGCTACTATTTTATTTTGAGATGCTTTTGCTTTTTAAATTTTAGTAATTTAGTAGTTTATTTTCTTAATGCTCGAAATTGGGCAAGATTGATTTTGTTAGGATTTAACGCTTCTAATTTAGCAGCTTTTCTTTTGTCGCACATGTTAACACAATCTTCAACGAACCAAGGTTTGTTCTTTTTATTTTCCCTTTTCCCAACAAGTTACCGACCTCTTTAATATTATCCCTGATACCTTCCCGTAACTTATCAATGTCTTCGTTATCCTCGTCAGAGGATTCCGAAGCCCCAAACCTATTTTTGACTTCCAGTTTGAATTGTTTTCTAACCTTCGGAATTTTTAACATCTCCACATTAAAATTATCATTCGCGGTAGTTTATCATAAACAGAGTTTTTCGTAAAATTCGAATTTAACTTCATCGTCACTATCTTCAGCAGGTGCGTGTATGTTGATTAACGCGATTTTAAACCACCGCCCCTGGAATATAGCTACCGATAACCTATCTCCGTAAAATCGAATGTTCTTCAACGCGAAAAAGAAAACTATTTCTAATCAGAAATCCGGTGCCTAAACAATAATTTCCACTCCCTCGTTCCACAAAGTGTACTTCCCTTCCTTTAGCGAGCCCACCCCTAGCCAGCGGACCTCTTGCAGCGCCACAATATCTAAACTATTCCCCATAACCTCATTCACGACCGATTTTAACGGATAATCAGCGTTTTACTTTAGGGAGATCCATGAATTTTGTGATGTGTGGTGAACTTACATGTGATTAGGGGGTTCAAACCTACGTCACACCCTCCAACAAGATTGGGGAACCGCTTTCATTTTTGGTCAGCAAGTCCAACGGACTTAGCCGGGTGGAACTTCCTAGGAATTTCCACCGACTATCCCCACATCCGCCAACCATGGGACGCTCCCCATACGAGGTAATGAGACCCGCGCAGGGATCGAAAGGCCAAGGTAAACTAAATTCTCATATTTGAAAGAGAACATTCCGACATATTACACGATCCTATTTATATGATGTCTATAAAAAGCTAATCTATCTTTTTGTATATACATTTTTCGCTTAAGTTTTAGCTTTGGCATAGCGGGTAGAAGGGAAAGTGTAATCACTGGCTTAGTTTGCATGGGACGCCACTAGTAGCGCCACTTTTGCATCTTAGGCTACCATCTCATTGTCACGTAGTTTAACATTATGCAGTATGGAATCAACTTCGATTATTGTTATTGAGTTCTTTTTATTTTTATTTTGTTGGTGACCACTGTTGATTAAGATTTTGTGTTTTAAACTAAATCAAAACACTAATAAGGAAATTTAGAAGAGGAAACAGAAATTTAAACATTCCTCGTCAAATAATGTCACCACTAAAAATGTCATTATTACGTTTTTCTAATTGTAAATTTGTAAATATTCTCATTGTTAAATTTTGATTCTATAGACATAAACATTTTATTACTTTATACTAAGGTCCCTATCAAATAAAATGGATCTTGACACATTCTGGCTAAAGGCCAATTGTTTTTCATTAAAAAAAAAAAAAAAAAAAAAAAAAAAAAATCATCCATTTTAAAATTAGATATATTTATTTTTTACAAATACTATGTACATATTTTTGTACTCTTTTACCAGATTGTATATTTGCAAGATTGTATATTTGTAAAATTGTATAAATTGGAAATGCTCCTTTCGAAAATAAGCAATTCTTCGTCTTCTTCTTAATGTTATTTTATAAAATTTTTGCTTTTTTTCTTGAAAATTTCGATATGCTTTGCGATTTTATTTCTTTTCTCGTCGATTTCAGATAAAAGTAAAATCTGCACTTTAAATAAAAAAATATTACCTTAGGGATATAATTTAGTGCGTGATCTAAGCAGCAACCGCATTTTGGGGGAATGGCAATAAATTCTAAATGTTCGATCAGATTTTGAAATATTGAGCTCCACAAATTACATTTCATTTGATTTTCAATTTGATTTTCGATTTGCAAAATAAGGTTGAAGAAACTCGTGGATGGATGTTTAAGAAAACCAATTGAGATAGGATTTCTATTAAAGTCTTTCAATGAAGTTAACATGGAATAATTTTCTAGGGGAACATTTGAAGAAAGTAATTCGATACATTTTTCACATTGAATCAGCTTATTTAATTTGGTGACGACAAATCCGCATAAATAATAAACTATACAGTTTCTAGGGTCTCTTGAATCTTCTGATATGTCAATAAAATCGGGTGTTAAACTATCAAAATCGGTCAAAATACATTTTTCTTTAATGGATTGGTGGAAATTTGTTACTAGCTGTTTATTTTCCTCTTCAGACTTTCTGCTCAGCTCCCTCATTTTCGTTACGAAATTGTCCAATTGCGAATCGTGCTCAAAAGAAACATTGGAAATTCGCAATAGGACATTTTTCGCTGGCACATAAATGCATTGAAGCATGTGCAGATGAAGAAAATCTTTGGTGGAAGGGTGTTCATCACAGCTTAGTGATCTAATTATGCCAAAGTGCCTCTCCAAGGGATCTTGGTTAAATTTCGCGGTCAGAATGTAAGAGAAACCGCTTTCAAATAAAAATTCAGACAATTCAAGAGTACTTTTTAGCGTTACTCGCAAAGAATCCAATGTTCGTTGGGAGGCGAATCTGTTTTTTTCATCAGTTTCAGTAAGTTTTATATACATGGACATTATTTTATTGTACTGTTCTGAATTTTTTCGTAGACCTTGGTTTGGGATTTTTGAATTTAATGCGTCTATTAAGTCGTTTTGTTTACAATTCAACTTGTTTACTGATGTAACCGGGCAACGTTATCGGTCAATCGGTAGCCTAAGATGCGCTTCCAGCGCCGTAGTTTCACGAGTCCGCCGTTTCAGGGCTAAAACAACCAAGTGATCACACTTTCTCTTCTACCCGCTATGGCTTTGGTTAAGTAAAGAATCTAGTAGCTTTAAAGCTCGAATATTCTGGCACCGCTTCATTAACCGTATGGTCTTAGAACATTAAAACATTTATTCACATGAGCGACTTTTTTACTTTCACTCACATTTTTATTAACTATATATTAGAAGAAGCATTGCAATCGTTAAAAATATCCTGTTCGACTATTCTGAAGAAATACATTTTTCGGTGTCTTTTAATAAACGACAAAGACCGCGCAACGTTTCTGTGTATGAAAACAATACCACTCAGAAACTAGGTATAATTTTATTGTAATTGGGGAGGTAAATTTTACACGTTATGGTAAAACATAATATTATAGCAATTTTTGTCAAAACAAAGTTACCAATTTTGATATAGTTCGTTACATGGATGAAATATTAACCATTCCTTCATTTCAGAAAGGTTTTTTGTGAAGCAATCTGATATGGCTTTATTAGAAAAGGAGAAAAGGAAAACATTCTCCCTCTATAGTACCTTATTTTATTTTTTTATTTGGATCAATTATCTGCTTCTCATTCTGAGACAAAATAGGAATTTAAAACATCAACGCCTATAATATAAAAAGTCTATTTAATTCTTTCTTCTAGAGGGCCGAGAGACCCTCCTGGGGCAGCCTACCCCGTTTGGGAAATTTTTTTTCATACAAGCATAGAAATTAACTTATGTAACTAAAAGTAAGGAAGGGAGGTAAAGAACAAATAATATGCAGAACAAGTAGAATTTTAGTTGTGGGAAAGGAACATGAAGGTAAAAAAGCTGACAGGCAGATCCAGGGGAAGGGCTGTGGGAGTGCAGCACCCCCTTTACAACCGGCTGGATTCGCCCACGATTTGATTCTCCATCCCATTGACTGACCGTGGAAACAAATAGTTTTCATTGAGTAGGAGTAATTTCTACTATAATTGAGCCCTCTAATGAGGTAGGTGGGAAACCTGTACCACCCTTTAATTTTACGTGTGGAAATATTTTTTAATGTTAATACCGTGGCTGGGTTTAAGAAAAAACAAATAAAAATCCTGAATAACTAGAAGTTAAAAACTTACAATTTTTATTTAACTCCTTAATATTATCATTTTATAATTATTAACCCAAATTAATGTCCACTGTCAAGTGAAAATGTACAATTTATTACCTATAACAATTTATCTGTGGGTCATATTTTGATAACAAAAGCCAAAACGAAATTCCTGGAATAAATGTTCTGCCGAGCTCACACAAAACAAGTCAATATTAAACAATACCCGACATTGTTTCGCAATCGTCTCTTTGTCCCATTGCTTACCTCTGATATTAATTTAAATTAAGTAGAAACTAATAAATTCAATTAAATATCCTGAGATATAAATAAATAATGCCCCCCTTAGTGACTCCCCCCCGCCCAGATCTGGCGATAATTCCAGATAAAAAGAGAAAGTTCCAAAAGATAGACAATAAATAGATTCGACAGTAATGTAGGAAGGTCCTCTTTGATGTGGGAGAAAAACCGCTTCTAGAAAACATAGTCAGCACAAGTCAACTCTTATTAAACCGAGGCAAACTTACATCCACTCACATCTACATAATTTATAAAACTATGAACAATCAATTTCATTATAATTGAAATTTATAAAATTTTGATTAATTGATTTTATTACAATTGAACAATACGAATACAGCAAGAAATAATATAGTTCCATAATAAATACATTCTATTTTACTCTGTAGTTAAAACAAAAACAAATACTTACCACTTGAAGAATATCTGATGTCTTGAGTCCTGGCTTATATTCGTTATTTATAAATTTGTTGATGAATTAACAAAATACACTATACTAACAACAATAGTAATAACACGATTAACAAAATCCAAGGGAGCACAAGGAAATGAACAAGATCGGGTCGAATCGGCTAAAGTCGTGTTATCCCTCCGACCAAAGTCGGACGGAAACGCCCGAAGAGCTAGTTTCGGCCTGGCCGAAGATTTGGCCGATTTTTGGCCGAAACCGAAAATGTGGCCGAAACTCGTTTTTTTGGCCGAAACCGAAACCGAAACTTCGGTCGGTCTCTAATTTGAACCAATGTAAGGCGCTGCTAGATAGGTGGAGTTTTTGCAGTTTTGTAAGGATGTTATGATCGACTGTGTCAAAGGCTTTGGAAAAATCTAGAAGGATGAGAATATTTAGCTTTCGGAGTTCGATAGAGGTTTGGAGGTCATGGGTAATTTTTAGGAGAGCAGATTGAGTCGAATAACCAGATCGGAAACCAGATTGGAGTGGGTTTAGGAGGGAGCGTTCTTCTAGGAATTTTGATAGTTGATTTTGAACAAGGCGTTCTAATGGTTTTGAGAGATTAGAGAGAAGGGAAATAGGACGGAGGTCATTCATTGAGGAGGGGTTTGAGGTTTTGTTCAGAGGTCGGACTAGAGCGGTTTTCCAGGAAGAAAGGAAAACCGAGTTTTATAGCGAGAAGTTGTAAATATGATAGAGAACGGGAATAAGTGAGGGGAGGCAGGACTTTATTAGCTTTACTGGAACATCGTCAGGACTGTTATTGTTAGTGTGGGATTTTAGGACTGCGGTAAGAAGGTCATCGTATGTAATGTGGGAAAAAAAGAAGTTTTCCGGATTGAAATTATGATTATTGATAACTGCAGGCGGGGATAAAAAAGAAGTGAAGGATGAGAAATGGTTATTGAGATCATCTGGAGTGACGGAAGGGAACTGGAGTTATTGGAACCAAGGAAGGATAATTGACGAAGAATTTTCCATTTACTTTTAGGATCGTGGGCATTGGAGAGAGCATTGTGGCAGTGGAGGGATTTAGCTCGTCGGATTTCGGATTGGGTCACATTTCTAAGCTTTTTAAAAGACGCATAATCAGCTGCCAAACGGGTACACCGAAACTTGCGTCTTGCAGCTTCCCTTCTTTTCATCAAATCCTTTATTTCAGAAGTCAGCCAAGGTGCAGCCGTAGGGTTCGGGTTTTCAGGGGAGCGTGGATATCTAAAATGGATTTCAAATTTGAGGTGAGGAAGGAGACCATGGAATCGACAGAATCATACGAATATATGATATCCCATTGGACGGCGTCGAGATTGGGTTGAAGGGATTCGTAGGAAAGGTGGACTAGATTGCGTGATGATATGACCTGAAATCTGGATGAGGTCATGTGATGAGAGAAAAGGAACCGGACATTGCGAAGAGGAAATGATTTTGACGGGAGAATCAGAAATGCACAGGTCTAGCCAAGTATCAGAGTGTTGCGTGTGATGTGTTGGATAGTAGGGAACTAGGTAAAGATTGAGGGAATACAGGAGGTCAATTAGAAAGGACTTCTCCGAGGATTCAGAAAGTAGGTTTACATTGAAATCGCCGGTTATATTGATATTGGAATAATTGGAGACCAGATTGAAAAGGGAGGATTCAAGAAGGTTGTCGAATGGGGCGCGGGGAGGTCTATAAATTACGGCGAATAAAAGAGGAGAGGAGAAGGAGGAAATTTCAACGAACATGTATTCAATGTGAGGAAGGTCGTGGGAGGGGGACTGAAGAAGGACTTTGGCCTTAAGGCTTTCACGGACGTATAGTCCGACACCACCTCCCGCAAGAAAGAGTAATTGGTGAGGGAAATCTGGTAAGAAGGGATGTGCGGTTTTAGCCAGGTTTCGGATATAGCGATTATGTGATGAAAGTTGTCTAAGAAATAGTTTTGAAATTCATCAAAGTGAGCAATGAGGGATTGTGCGTTTACGTGACATGCGCTTAAAATGTTAGTCATAACTTAGCTATTAAAAGTGGTAGAAATACTTAAAAAAAAGGTATGTGGATGAAGGGAAGGATAGTTTGAAACGTTTTTTGGCGGAAACGGTATTTTGGCAAGGTAAACGCGTGGTTGTGATTCGAGAATTGATTGGGAAATGGTAACATTCTGAGATTTGGAATGGGTATTGAGAATTCAAGCCATTGCTCAATATAAAACTAGATCGAATTTGAAGGTAAACATCCAGTGAAACACAAGATATCAAAAAAGTTCCAGGCTCTAGCTGCACAAGGTAATTAATGTGATAGGGAATAAAGGTAGCGAGAATTGTAATATCTAAAATAAAAATACCAATAGCTATAGTTAAAAGAAAAATGAGAGTAAAAATCTGAATATCTGTGATGAAAATATAAATACCAATAATAAGGATGAAAATTTCTAAAACGAAAATAAAATTATCTGAGGTTAAAATAAAACTAAAAATATCTTGTGTAAAAACTGAAGAGTTCGCAAGCTTGATGAGACTCACATACGGCATTCAGCTGAAAACGTCCAGGTCGCTGGGCTTACCAATAATCACCGCTGGGTGACCGTCTGCCTGCCTACAGCGAGCTCGGCCTCCACTGAACCAGACGTATTTGATTTTAGCCCTGTCCTTCTTCTGCCTGGCCAACCAGTAGAGATGCTTGTTGGCTGGCGTCATAGCTTCACTAACGTAGATCCGGAATGCTTCATTGTCTCCCCAGCCCAGGTGCCACGAAGAGAAGTCTCTCTTTGCTTTCCTCTGATGCACTAGTTCATCTCTTACTGTCTGACGAACAAATCTTGCTACTATAGGTCCTGGGACCCCATCCTGCTTGGGCCTGAGCCTCACCGTGTGGTCCAGATCCTCTGTGCACTGCTTAACATCCAAACCCGCTCCGATACTGAGTATGGTGCCCATCACGGTGTCTCCTGGCCTCTCCGGAACACCTCTTATCTCCATTGTATTTTTTAACTGCTGCTGGTCTGTAAAGTTCACGCGGCTTTCTAATTCAAAAATTTTCGCCTTTAACGTGGAGTTTTCGAGCGTCAATTTTTTTACACATTTCTTTTGCTCCTCCAGAAGGGTTTCGATTTTCTGTAGTCTATCCATATTTTCGGATTGTTTCTGCAGAGTTTCTTTAATATCTTTTAACTCTTCTAAGCCTTGAAGCTTGGACTTCATTTCTTTAACTCCCGCGGTTAGCGGTTAGCGCCCTCAGTAGATCTATCATTGAATTTGTCTCAGAGACAGGTGCAGCCCGTATAGGTTCGTCGCAATCCGGGCAGGTCCATATTTTACATTTTTCTTTCAGGCCTTCTGGGTCCGTTGAATCGATTTTCGCGCATTTGACATGGTAAATATTTTGGCAAACAGAGCAGGCCACTTTAGCTTTTTCATCTCTGCTCACATTTTTGGTGCATACTTTACAGTTGACCATTGTTATTTTAATTTATATTAAAAGGCGAGCAAATTAAATAAATAAGAGCGAGTGATATAAATATAAATAATAGAGAGTGCGAGATGAAAATAAATAATCACAGACCTGTTTGTTGTGGCGGGCGCAGGCGGGATTAGGCTGATGCCGAGCTATCACTCCCCCACTACTTTAGCTCCGCTGGGTTTTATTTTAACTTTTAAATATCAATTTTAAGCTTTGACTTAAAATTATCAAAAGTTTTATTTTGACAATTAATTGAGCCTTACAAGGTCAGAATACCTCGAGCCTTTCGAAAATTTTATCAGCCTGCCCCCCCACCCCCTGGCGGAAATCCTGCGGACACACCTGGGAGTCGTCGTTTATTATTTTATTTGTTGAATTGAATTGTTAATGGGTCGTAAATTAAACATGAGTTTCACACGTAAAAAACATACTTTACAGCCTAGTGACATAAATAACTAGTTTTTGAAATAAAATGAAAAATAATTTTATTATTCTGGGACTGATGTCCCTTTAGAATAAATTATTAATACATAATAAAGAAATCTAGCCAGCGGTATAAGATATTAAATATTTACAGATACATTGTCAAATTGGTAATTAAGGTATATACATAAGAATAACATAAAAATAAAAACAGAAATAGAGATAGTGCATTCCTACATGCCAAGTAGACAACAAAATAGAATAAGACAACCTGAATAAATAGATAACATAGTATCTGGTAAAGACAATATTAAACAGAATTACGTAAGACTTTGTAATATATTTCTATAAAAAAGACAAAACTCTAAAGAATTACTTCTAAAGATCCATCGTGTTCCTTCAATGATCAGTTGGGAGTTGAATAGGATTTGAAATTGGAAATCGATGGAGCGTGTCATATATTGGAGGGGATAGAGTTCCAGAGAAATATGGCTTGCATCATGAAGGATTTATAAGAAGAAGAAGAAGAAGAATAAAGGATGGGATGTCATGTACCCTAAGAATAATAATATATGTACAAATCCAGAGTCATTTGTCTGGCTAGTTTAGAACAAAGTTGTTATAAAAATTAAAAAAATAAAATAAAAGCGAGTCTCATTGAACAAAAAACAATAGCATAAGAAATTAGAATATAAGTTGACTAGTTTTCAACCATTTGAACTTAAAAAAAAATAAAAGAGAAACAAGATTTATGTATACAAACACAGATAAGTATTGCAAATTAAAACAGGTTACATTGTTTTACTTAGTTGCGGTAGTTTGAAGATTAAAGAGGTGGAGGAATAAATGGGTTTTAAAAGATGTAAGGGATGCATTTTTACGGATAGAAACGGGTAAAGAGTTCCAAAAGGAGGCACCACGGATGATAAATGATTTTATAAAGGAGGCAGTTCGGTAGGAAGGGATGTATAGATTTAAGGTTTGGGATCTGATATTTAGAGAGTGAATGGAGGAACAAGGTGTAAATAAATTTTGGATATACAAAGGCTTCTTAATTCTGAACGTTCGGAAAAGATATACACCAAGGAAATATTGCCGCCGAAAAACTGGGTAGAGCCATTTCAATTCAGCATAGTAACTTGAGAGGGAGCACCTGGGGACACCAAAGATAAATCTAATGAATTAATTCATTTGTCTCTTTAACCTCGCCTCATGCATACCAGACAGTCCCCCGTAAACAAGACAGCCATAATCAAAATAGGGAAATACAAGAGAGGAAACAAGGAGTTGATGGGTTTTGGAGGACATGCAATCATGGGATCTGCGGAACTGTTTGAGGATAGCGATGGATTTTCTAGTGATTTGAGAAATATGGTTACTCCACGACAAATGCTGGTCAAAGATTACTCCAAGATTTCTGACATGGGGATGGAAATGGATAGGTTGACCTTTGAGGTAAAGTAGGGGGTAGTAAGAAAGAGAATTAATGAGGATAGCCTTGGTTTTTTCTCCATTTAGACTCAATTCATTTTTTTCTGCCCAGGCGTTTATGCTATCTATGTCTTCCTGTAATTTTTGTATTGCTTCTAGCATCTCGTTAGGATGGAAAGATAATTAAATTTGGAGGTCATCGGCGTATAAGTGGTATTTTGAATGGTTGATGGAATCCGGAAGATCATTAATGTAAAAAGAGAAGAGTGTTGGTGAAAGTGAGGACCCCTGTGGAACGCCGCATGTTAGTAAAAGAGGTGAGGAAGGAGGTTTATCAGGGATATGAACTGTTTGTGAACGTAAGGACAGGAAGGAGAGGAACCACTTTAAGACGCTGTTTGACAAGGAAAGGTTTTGGAGTTTAGAAAGGAGGATCTCATGATTGACGGTATCAAACGCTTTTGAGAAATCGAAGAGAATTAGGATGGTCATTTTAGTTTCGTCTATGGAGGATTGAAGGTCCTGAGTAATCTTAAGTAGAGCAGATTGTGTAGAGTAATGGGAGCGAAAGCCGGAGTGAAGAGGATTGAGGAGAGCTTTTTGCTTGAGGAAATCATTGAGCTGGGAGTGGCAATTCTTTCGAGTGGTTTGGATAGGTTAGAGAGAATGGAAATAGGTTATAAGTATCAGTTCGATTGGGTGGAGGATAGATATCGGACGTACGGGATCTGGTTAGGCGGGATTGGATGGAGGATTTAAATTGTAGGCTCTGTAGGATATAGTCGTTGAGTTCTGATGTCCTGGTATAAGAAGGAAGCCAGTAGATACCGACAGCGGTAGGAGGGGTAGAGCCGCATCAACTCAGCGTAGTACTGGGTTTTATGCGTATCACTTGGGATCCGAAAGACAAAACTTTGACAAAAACAAAAATTCATTAGGCGTTTAGCTAATGTCTCCAGACAGTCCGCCGTACACCGTACATCCGTAGTCAAAGTGGGGACAGTTGAGAGAGGAGACTAGGAGTTGGCGGTTTTTGAATGGAAAAGACCGTAGACGTTTGAAATGTTTTAAAGTAGAGATAGTGCGATGGGAAATTTTTGAGATATGTAGTTTCCAAGAGAGGGATCAATCAAAGGTAACGCCAAGGTTTTAGACAGAATTGAGGAATGAGATAGATGAGTTGTTTAGGACTGGATTTGGAGCGGTAGGAGTTGATTTGAGGAGAGAGGGAGATCCAATCAAGATGACTTTCGTCTGATCCGCGTTCAGAGTGAGTTCGTTGAGGCTTGCTCAAGCACATATTCTGTAGATACCTTCCTGGATTTTTAGGATAGCATCGGAGGAATCAGTGGGGAAAGTAGAGATAAATCTGGACGTCATCGGCATACAGATGGTATTGACAGTGATGGATGGAAGGTCATTGATATAGATAGAAAAAAGCGTGGGAGATAAAGAGGTATCCTGAGATACACCTTCAGAAGCATTGGAGAAAAAGTGATAGTTAAGTGCATTGGCTTAAAATAGAATTGATTGGTTTTGAGTGGGTTTACCTAAGGACAATTTGTGGAGAATTACCCGTTTTGCTTTGGAGTCGGCGTATTAAGGGTTGAGTGCTATTTCGGAGGAGCTTAAAGGGGGCATGATCTTCTGGAAGTCGGGTGTGCTTAAATCTTCGTCTAGTCTCATCTCTTCGTTTTTTCGTTTAGCATAGGTGTTAGCCAGGGTGCTGGAGGATGCTCAACCGTCTTGAACTTGAGAGGAGCGTGATGTTCTAGGATGGTATGAAGTTGAGATGTAAGGGTTTCCACCATGGAGTCAGGGGCGTTTGAGGTGTATATGGGGTCCCATTGGATCATCTCAAGATCAGGCGCTAGGATTGCACCCCCCACCCACATCCCTATAAATTGCATATCGCTATGTTCCTTGTGATAAAAGATTAAGAAAAAGCCAGTGTTCGCAGAAAAAAAGGTGGCCCCACTAACCCAAAATGGCGTTCAAACATGGCGGAATGACGAATTTGATTTTAGTTAGTTTTTTATTACTGACATTCATAATTATGCTTAATTTCATCATAACTGGTCTTTTAGATAGATAGATTAAGATAGACTGAGTTGGATGGAATATGACTATGTATAATCAATTTCCATACAGATGGTGGTGAATAATACCTCAATATCTCTCATTTCGACGCCTTGAAAGCTCCTTGTTCTGTTAGGGATCGTTCCGGGAGATCCAAACCAGAAGCCTCTAACGGAGAACTCTCTCTCACAAAAGGACGCGGAACTTCTCTGTTCGACTTTGGCCCCCAGCAGACTGTCAGGGCTCAAAATCTGTGACTGGTTGAAACTCTGAATATAAATCTAAGTGGACTGTATGAATTAAATGAAGAAATGAACAAAAAAAAAGAAACCTCTATTTTTCTAAATTTACAATTTTGAAGTGAAACAGACATTAATAAAACGGATGCAAAACATGTTAGTAGAAATTTGGAAGAAGTATTTTATGGCATTTCTGGGTTTTACGGATGATATGGACGATCGTGGAGACGATGCAAACAATGAATAAAGTGGGCAATCATGCCGAGAAATTAAATTTGCACATGACTTACAGTTTGATGATAAATGTCGGGCCTGACAACATGCTTCATTCTCCGCCCCAGGCATGCCCCTGGGGCTACTTCTTTCTTCTACTCCATAATTAGGTGAAGAAGATGAGAAAAAAATTGACAGGAATGGGGACACGTAGCGTAGATGCAGCATTAGGTCCGGGCTCTCAGGTGACCGTACCATGTGTGGTGCTAGTTACATGCCACCTGTGAGAGCGCAGCACCAGATAATTCAGCAACCCCAATAAAGCGAACGCGGAACATCTCTTTAAGGAAAGGGATGCACTTTTCGTAGATCTCTCTCTTTTCCCTTTCCACCTCACCCAACTGGTCAAGGTCATTGTTCTCAAATCTGTCGGATCCAGGATCAGTGCTTTCTTCCCAGTCTTGCGGAATGCGACAATGTCTGCATACCTCGTGGATCCCTCTGTATCTAAACAGTAGACCTCATCAAAACAGGCAAAGTTCCTCTCTTTCAGGAGCTTTATAAGTTCATACTTAACCCTATGGTGCCGGCGAGTTATGAGGAGAGAGTTGTGGGGCCGCATTCGCGACAGAGGGACCCAACTTCTCTCGATTGTCTACTGACTCCTGGGACTCCACGCAGAGGGGCGTAATTAATGTTCAGTTTCAAGGAATTCGACCATTCTGACCCCCACAGGACCTGTTTATCATAATTGAATCTGTTCGCTTTTGGAGTCTCTTTAAAATATATAACTCCAATCCCCTGCCATCAGCAATTGGCCCATTCTTCAAAGCAATTTTTCCGCAGCGGCTGTCATAGAGCTCTCACGCTTCGGCAGCCCTGATCTTCACCCAGTCTATTGGCGCATTCCGCCAATTCTTCTTGGTAATTAAATATTGACTGGAACAGGGCATCCAGCACATTTGACAGCCGCTGGGCAATGGACCAATGCTCTTGAGGAGCTTCCCAATGGTAACGGATCAATCCCAGTCCTCGATATCCCCTTGGTGTGTAGAGCATTGCTGTAGAGAGAGGTGTTGGCCGGTAGCCCTATTATGGCTTTGATACTCCTCCAAATGTTAGTATCTATTCCTTCCAATATATCGGGGCGTATCTTTGTAAGGGGCGCTGTCTGGAGAGGATAGGTAAGGCCCGGGAGCACATACTGATTGACAACATTGACCTTCTGCTCAGGTTTGAGCAAACTAGAGCTCACTAATCTATCTAGGTTCGCAGTTATCTTGGTTACCGCCTCATCGTTAAGGATCAGCTCCCCCGAGAACGAGCATCCCAAGTATTTTAATCTTCCATCCATTTCTACATGCATCCATCCACCCATTTCTACATTCTGGATGCAGTCCCCATTCTCCAGGGAGAGCGTGGACGGTAGCAGCTCTCCTTTATCTATAATAATGCCAACGCTTTTAAGCGGATTTATAGCCAGACCGATTTCTGCTAGTATCCTCTGAGTGCTGTTGATAATTCTCCCAGCCGCACCCTTGTCGAGTGCTGAGACAGCCTGGTCGTCCGCAAATCCTGTGAGGACCACATATTTTTGGACACTTAATTTATAACCAAACATTTCGGAAAATTCCGGGTCACACAGGTCGCGGTAGAGGTGATCTATGGCCAGGTTGAACAGCGAAGGCGACAAGGGTCCTCCCTGAGGCACTCCTCTGGGCACACTGATCTTGCTGGTTGAGTGTGCTCCTACACTAATTTTAATTTTGTTAGTGCGCAGGAGAGTCGCTATCACATTTCTGAGGTCTAGTGACACCCCTCTGGCCTCCAGTGAGCTGACAATGTAATTATGGCCAATGCTGTCAAAGGCTCCGACAACATCAAGGAATACCACCGCGCAATCATTTTTCCTTTGTTTTGCATCTTTTAAGATCGCGTCGATGATCCTCGCGCTAACATGTGCTCCCGGTAAGCCTTTAATGAAGCCTCTCTGATTTTTGCTGAAGGTGATTTGCTTTCTTAATTCTCGATCCAGAACCTTCTATATGATCCGGCGCACAATAGGGTATATTGTGATTGGTCTCCAGGACGAGATGTTTTTAACGTCCCCCTTTCCTTTATAGATCAGTATTGTGCACCCTTGACGAAGAGGTTCCGGTACATGCGCCACCTTCAGCATTATCTCCGCAATGGTCTTGATAATATGGGATACGTCAAAATATTTTATCGTGCGGATCAAGACTCCATCTGGCCCCGGTGATGTGTCCAATGACGTTGATTTAATTGCTTTCTTTACGGTTTTGACGTCTATTGACATTATATTTGGCACTGTGGCATTTTTCTTATAATCCGCACGTTTGCAGAGATTTTCTCTCTCAAAGAGGCTTCTGAAGTGGCTTTCTATATCGGCTACCTTCAAAGGGCATTGCTTGAGATTGTCGGCATTCATTATGTTTTGGACAACTTTTTTTTGCCTATTATAGTAGTTATATTGGGCCACCTTATACTGTACTGCTCTTGCCAACAACTCCTATCTTTCTTATTTGCTCGCTGAGGATTCGATGTTTTTCCAACACCCTTGCTAGCTATATCAGTTTTATTTTTTTTCTAATATTGTAAAATTTTATAGCAGGGTGCTGTGGGCCTGGCAGTTGAGCGCCGATATTTTTGAGAAAATTTAAAAAACTGCCCACTGCTTTATCGAAATCCTCAGTCTTGATATGGTTACCCTTTATGAGTTCTTCGAAGGCAGCCGACCATCTTTTTATCTGTTGTTTGATATCCTCATCTTCATCCTCATCCTCTCCAATGTTATCTTTAACTATCTTGCCGAAGAGACCCCTCAGTTTTGCACTATT
This sequence comes from Aelia acuminata, assembly GCA_911387785.2. Lineage (NCBI taxonomy): Eukaryota > Metazoa > Arthropoda > Insecta > Hemiptera > Pentatomidae > Aelia > Aelia acuminata. The sequence goes on from OU426980.1 coordinate 82,632,127, forward strand.
TGCCTTCCTGGGATGTTGGATGGGTTCTGAGACCTCTATCGCCCTTAAAGCACAAACCGCAGATGGGAAATACTTTGTCATTAGCCCCCAGTGCAGCTAAATTTGGTTGATTTTGTATCATTTTATTCGTTTCATTTCAGCTGTCATGGTCCTCTGCGAGTGCTTTGGCTTCATTAGCAGAATGTCTTCGATGGGCACAGTTTTTGCCTAATACTGGGCCATCATTTTCTTGCCATTCTACTTTGACAAATTTTTTTTTTAAAAGGCGGCGTATAAACCGAGGCAACTTCTGCTTCATTTTTTTTTTTAACGTCCACTTTATGCCACGAGGGCTAATCGGGACGTGTTATCTACGGGTTGTGGTGATCCACACATATAATTATTAGGTCATGTACTATATAAATATTATGTATATTGATTGTTATTATATTATATGTATGAGGGCTATTATATAAATATTCTGTAAGTAGATATTAATGAGAGTGACTATATATTATTGTAAGTTAAGTGCCCAAATAGATAGTTGAATATTTGAGTTTATATAAAATTCTAAGTAATAACATAGGGCCAAACTTTGTACCCTAGCCTTCCTTATTGCCCCACTCTAAAAAGGGCCCAGAGATCAGTTTAAGTTGGAATTTGCTGCCGCATAGACATATTAGGGCCAAACTTTGTACCCTAGCCTTCCTTATTGCCCCACTCTAAAAAGGGCCCAGAGATCAGTTTAAGTTGGAATTTGCTGCCGCATAGACATATTAGTATAGACGTATTGTGCCCTAGCTCCGGCCAAAAACCTCACTCCTTTGTAAATCAAGGCCTGTATATATTAATTTGATATATTTCTTTATCTGTATATATGTATATAATATTACCAATAATAATCACTTCCATTGCATAATTCTGTTTATTTTTGCTTGTCCCAATTATTTAGATAATTAAGATCCACGGACCTTACTAACAACCATTATATTCAATTAAAATCAGGGACATACATAGCGAATTGGTAGCAGAGCGTGGTTGATTTAAAAAAAAAAAAATTGTATAAAGAATTATAATTTTTTGCCGGCGTATTATCGGGGCTTAACTATTTGTACTAAATATTAAAGGCAATTTGTAATTAATTGAAAAATGCATTAAATTATTAGGGTGATTTTATTGTAATAATTAGAATAATTATAGTAAAGATTATATTAAAAATAAAATGGCGGACGAATCCAATAAAATTGTAAGTAGTGAAACCATTTTGGAATATTTAGTTAAAGGTATAGAATTTATGATTGAAGAATTAGAAAATTTAGGAAATAAAATTGCTGGGCAGCTTAGTGAATTTATTATTAAATCTAATGAATTTAATGAATGCAAGGAAAATTTTGATTTAATATTAAGAGATAATGTTAAAAATCCAATAGGAGTGGGGAATAAAAATATTAACAGTAATTATTTTAATTCAGAAAGAAAAAATAATAATTATGTTCTTCTAAGTACCTTAGAATTTTTAAATGCGACGGAAATAAATATGGATGATTTAGAAAATTTAATTAAAATCAATTAGAGAGAAATAAATAATGCGAGAATAACGTATCCGGAAAATGCCCCTAAAGATAATGAAAATTTAAATATTAGCCCAACTGATAAAATTGAATTTAGAGATGAACAGGCCTGCCAACCTAGATATTCGATTGGAAATAATATAAAGATTATTCATAAAAATAATCAGTATAATGCCGTCCTTTGCCCTAATCCCGACTACCAAGTACTAACCGAAAGGAATAAGATGCTTTCGTCGAACAATAAAAACAACAGAAATAAATTTTATTTTCGAATAAAACTAATCTTCTAGAGAATATGTATAATTACTTTGAATATAATACATCTATACGTCGAATTAATAATAATAGTAAGACGAAAAAATATTTTAGAAATAGAAATGTAAAGCGCATTTACAAAAATAAATCTGCAAATAAAATTGTGAGAAACTATAGTCGGGGTAATATGGTTAATTATTGGAAAGAGATATATAATTTATAGGGGATAATATAAACCCAAAGTAGGGAATACTAGTGTAAATTATCGGAAGGTGAAATGCAAAGTTACTAGCATCAGATCAGAACGGCAGTAAAGTGTTAATTAAATAAAATAATAAAATTGGATGGAATTTAAAGTATAATAAGACCGCCCATGTTTTAAGGTTTTTAAACAATTGGATATTACATTGATATAGTAAAAAAAAAAATTGTTGTTATTATCAAAGAAGAAAGTATTGTTTAAAAATATTAATGGGGCCTAAAATATAATTAATTTAATAGTAATGTTTGTATAAAATAAATAAGTGTTGTTTAAAAGGGCAGCATAGGATCTACGCTATTTTTTTATTGCGATGTTACGACGAATATTTTCGGATAAATTGTCTTAATATATTTTTATAATAAAATGAATGGCCGATACAAAAAATAATATATTGTCTTCATATTGTTGAAATAATGATAATTTGATGCCTATAAAAAAATTGAGTCAATATAATTTGAAGGTTATAGGATGGCTAAATCAATTATAAACTACGTTAGTATATTTAACGAAATAATTGATGGGTAATAATATTGATTAGAAATTGTCTTCGCATATTTGAATGATAATCTTATGGCGATTATAATTAATGGTGAAATATATATACATATATGATCTTGAAAAAAAATATATATATATATATATATTGAATATTGAGGGCCTATCCTTTGAGCCCTACTATCCTATCCTTAGGCAGCATATTGTTTAAAGTAAAATTAAAATTTATTGTATAAAGCTCAGTTGCAGATATTAATTGTTAAATATTAAAAAGTGTTGACCTTGAACTTGGGCAGAGAGAGAGAGAGAGAGCTATACTAGCAACTTTAATTTCGGGTTCTAATATTGGATGGAAATTATTGGAAAAATTGAATGATGCACAGAGATAAGTTTGAATTTAATTATTTTGTTTAGAAATAATAATTTTGATATGGCCTTTGTAGAATTTAATTGAATAATTTATAGGTTATAATGAATATACCCATAATAATTTGAGGCCTATTATGATATTCTGTTTTGTGTATATAAAATGTATTGTAATTAATAATTTTTTTTAGAAAGTGAAAAAAATCATTCAAGATGTATATATTTTAATGACTTTGAAATTAATATTGATTTGTGAATTTTAGATTTGAATGGAAATTCTGAATTTTGAAATTTTATTTAAGAATATCATTACAACAAGGAGAAGAAGTCATTTATTTTTATATGCATAGAGAAAAGTATTTGTATAATTTTTTAATTTTGCAGGAATTTAGGTATTGTTTTATTTTTTAAATTTTGTTTGAATGAATGATTTTTGTTGAATGAAAGAGAGTTTTATGTTTGTAAATCTATGTGTTAATACATGTTGTATTGTAATTTTGTTGATCATATATTGGGCAACTGAGCATAAATAAAATGGCCAAGTGTACTTCGAAAAATAATATATGATATAAAGGTATTTGAATAAATACATTTATGGGAATAAGCAATTCAGAAATATAAGTTGGTATGAAATATATTGATAAGTATAATGGTATCATGATTATTGATGATGGTTAATATGAATATTAATAATGATGTTTAATGATATTATTTAAAATGAATTATTGAGATTATATTGATATAGATTGAATTATTTTTTTTAATGAAATTTATATTACGATGAAATTACTGTGCATCAAATGTTAATTTCTTTGGTATATCTGAGAACAAGGTTAAGCGCTGGTAAAATTTTCAGGTCCAGAAGGACTGATCGCAAACATGCAGCCATGTATCCAGATATGTTAGCAGAGCCCTCTCTTCAACTGTAAGATCCAAGCACTCTTGATCATCACCAACAGGCCATCATCAAATCCATCCATCCAATTCATCGAGAGCACCAACCCATCAACAGCCATTGAGGACACCAACCCATCAAGACACCTATTCTTCAACCAACTTCTCATCGAAACTAAACCAAGTACTGTAAAATAACTTTTAATTGTATTAATTTTGGGGAAAATTTTTAGAAAATATTGTATAAATTTGAATTTGGGCTTAAATTTTTTTTTTAAGAAAAATTGAAATTTTGAAATATTTGAAATAAGGAAAAATTATTATGAAAATATGATAATTTAATATTAAAAGAGAATACAGTCCTTAAATTAGTAATTTGGGTCTCATAAAAAAAAGAAAGAAAAGAGACTGAAGTTTTTTTTCACATGTATATAGCTTGATTTATGGCTTCGAAAGAAGCAAGACAGATCAATCTACATAGATGTTTTTTTTTGCTTCAGTGATTAAGAGACCAAAACCATAAATGTTGATCTAATTAAAAGAAAATAAAGGACAAATGATTATTTACATTGAAATTAATAAAATTATTTTGGCATTTTGAACTTTTCAAGAGTTGAATAACATTTTATTGTTTTTGTGGTAATGTTTATCTGAATTTAATGAGCCCTTAAAATATTATTGAGACCTTTATATAGTAAAAAAAAAAAAAAAATTGATGATTAATGCCCCACAACGATTATCAGAGCTGCCTAAAATTTGCTTACAATGTTTGTTTTTTATATATGTGCAATAGGTCTCTAATATTAAGATTAGAATAAGACTAATCTAATATAAGATATATGTTTGTGGCCAATATGTATATAAGGATTCAATATATTTGACATGACATCACATATGATAACTGACACATGCCAATTTAGTTTGCTGGGCAGAAATATTGAAAGGTTAGATTCCATTAAAAAGGGTCCCATATCTCCGATGTGCTATTTTCCTGCATTTGGATAGTCGATATGACCTAGGGTCCTTTTAAATTCGTGAAGCGGTATGTTGGATTCCTTGCCTTTCCATATCCTTCGGTTCAAGACGACTGGATAAGAGGAGGTCCCTCTTATCAGGTTGTAATCTTGAAGCTAAATCCTTCAAAAGTGGTTCAGATGACTAAGCATGTGGAGGCCCCACTTGCGAGGTTGTAATCTGAAGCCACAAATCCTTACTCATTTAGGCGAAGGGATCAAATACCCCCCACAGGGAAACCACCCTCAATTGGCACACACAGAAATACTGAGACAAATAATTAAACTTAATTTTGAAGAGATGATTCTATATACATATTGTTATGTGTATGTGTCTAACATAGTTTAAGTTAGAATAAGTTTAAAACCTTTTGCACATCGTTTTGTATCTGCCCATATCTATAACCTATTAAATTTATTCTTCGTCGTCATGAAACTTAATTGAAATCATCAATTTTTTAATCGAGAGGGGGGGGGGTAATATGGTGATCCACACATATAATTATTAGGTCATGTATATATAAATATTATGTATATTGATTGTTATTATATTATGTGTATGAGGGCTATTATATAAATATTCTGTAAGTAGATATTAATGAGAGTGACTATATATTATTGTAAGTTAGGTGCCCAAATAGATAGTTGAATATTTGAGTTTATATAAAATGCTAAGTAATAACATAGGGCCAAATTTTGTACCCTAGCCTTCCTTATTGCCCCACTCTAAAAAGGGCCCAGAGATCAGTTTAAGTTGGAATTTGCTGCCGTATAGACATATTAGTATAGACGTATTGTGCCCTAGCTCCGGCCAAAAACCTCACTCCTTTGTAAATCAAGGCCTGTATATATTAATTTGATATATTTCTTTGTCTGTATATATGTATATAATATTACCAATAATAATCTCTTCCACTCTGTAATTCTGTTTATTTTTGCTTGTCCCAATTATTTAGATAATTAAGATCCACGGACCTAAACGGAGCTTACTAACAACCATTATATTCAATTAAAATCAGGGACATACATAGCAGGGTAACCAACCTCTTCTAATCCATGGCAAGCTGCTGAGTGAGTGAGTGAGAATGTCACCGAACAGAATCGAGCAGGCTTGGGCGGGATTCGAACCCGCACCGCCAGCGCAGGAGTCAGAGACTCTATCCCCTCGGCCACGCCGCGGCCCACTCTGCTTCTTGAATGGGTCCTCCCGATCTTTTTTTTTTTTTTTTTCTTTTGCTCCCTCTGTTGTGCCATTCAGCGTAGAGGGGCCTCGATCCAACGGGGCCATTCTTCCCGGTCTCGACACATCCTCTTCATCACAGCCAAGGTTTTTCCTCTTCTCGCTCCTATCCTCTCGATATACTCTCCATATTGGATTCTCGGGCGACCCCTGGGCCTTCTGCCCAGCGTGCGGGCTTCCATTACCTTTCTCGGTAGCCGTACCTCATCCAAGGGTCCCACATCTCCGATGTGCTATTTTCCTGCATTTGGATAGTCGATATGACCTAGGGTCCTTTTAAATTCGTGAAGGGGTATGTTGGATTCCTTGCCTTTCCATATCCTTCGGTTCAAGACGACTGGATAAGAGGAGGTCCCTCTTATCAGGTTGTAATCTTGAAGCTAAATCCTTCAAAAGTGGTTCAGATGACTAAGCATTTGCGAGGTTGTAATCTGAAGCCACAAATCCTTACTCATTTAGGCGAAGGGATCACATACCACCCACAGGGAAACCACCCTCAATTGGCACACACAGAAATACTGAGACAAATAATTAAACTTAATTTTGAAGAGATGATTCTATATACATATTGTTATGTGTATGTTTCTAACATAGTTTAAGTTAGAATAAGTTTAAAACCTTTTGCACATCGTTTTGTATCTGCCCATATCTATAACCTATTAAATTTATTCTTCGTCGTCATGAAATTTAATTGAAATCATCAATTTTTTAATCGAGAGGGGGGGGGTAATGTGGTGATCCACACATATAATTATTAGGTCATGTATATATAAATATTATGTATATTGATTGTTATTATATTATATGTATGAGGGCTATTATATAAATATTCTGTAAGTAGATATTAATGAGAGTGACTATATATTATTGTAAGTTAGGTGCCCAAATAGATAGTTGAATATTTGAGTTTATATAAAATGCTAAGTAACAACATAGGGCCAAATTTTGTACCCTAGCCTTCCTTATTGCCCCACTCTAAAAAGGGCCCAGAGATCAGTTTAAGTTGGAATTTGCTGCCGTATAGACATATTAGTATAGACGTATTGTGCCCTAGCTCCGGCCAAAAACCTCACTCCTTTGTAAATCAAGGCCTGTATATATTAATTTGATATATTTCTTTGTCTGTATATATGTATATAATATTACCAATAATAATCTCTTCCACTCTGTAATTCTGTTTATTTTTGCTTGTCCCAATTATTTAGATAATTAAGATCCACGGACCTAAACGGAGCTTACTAACAACCATTATATTCAATTAAAATCAGGGACATACATAGCAGGGTAACCAACCTCTTCTAATCCATGGCAAGCTGCTGAGTGAGTGAGTGAGAATGTCACCGAACAGAATCGAGCAGGCTTGGGAGGGATTCGAACCCGCACCGCCAGCGCAGGAGTCGGGGACGCTATCCCCTCGGCCACGCCGCGGCCCACTCTGCTTCTTGAATGGGTCCTACCGATCTTTTTTTTTCTTTTTTTTCTTTTGCTCCCTCTGTTGTGCCATTCAGCGTAGAGGGGCCTCGATCCAACGGGGCCATTCTTCCCGGTCTCGACACATCCTCTTCATCACAGCCAAGGTTTTTCCTCTTCTCGCTCCTATCCTCTCGATATACTCTCCATATTGGATTCTCGGGCGACCCCTGGGCCTTCTGCCCAGCGTGCGGGCTTCCATTACCTTTCTCGGTAGCCGTACCTCATCCAAGGGTCCCACATCTCCGATGTGCTATTTTCCTGCATTTGGATAGTCGATATGACCTAGGGTCCTTTTAAATTCGTGAAGGGGTATGTTGGATTCCTTGCCTTTCCATATCCTTCGGTTCAAGACGACTGGATAAGAGGAGGTCCCTCTTATCAGGTTGTAATCTTGAAGCTAAATCCTTCAAAAGTGGTTCAGATGACTAAGCATTTGCGAGGTTGTAATCTGAAGCCACAAATCCTTACTCATTTAGGCGAAGGGATCACATACCACCCACAGGGAAACCACCCTCAATTGGCACACACAGAAATACTGAGACAAATAATTAAACTTAATTTTGAAGAGATGATTCTATATACATATTGTTATGTGTATGTTTCTAACATAGTTTAAGTTAGAATAAGTTTAAAACCTTTTGCACATCGTTTTGTATCTGCCCATATCTATAACCTATTAAATTTATTCTTCGTCGTCATGAAATTTAATTGAAATCATCAATTTTTTAATCGAGAGGGGGGGGGTAATGTGGTGATCCACACATATAATTATTAGGTCATGTATATATAAATATTATGTATATTGATTGTTATTATATTATATGTATGAGGGCTATTATATAAATATTCTGTAAGTAGATATTAATGAGAGTGACTATATATTATTGTAAGTTAGGTGCCCAAATAGATAGTTGAATATTTGAGTTTATATAAAATGCTAAGTAACAACATAGGGCCAAATTTTGTACCCTAGCCTTCCTTATTGCCCCACTCTAAAAAGGGCCCAGAGATCAGTTTAAGTTGGAATTTGCTGCCGTATAGACATATTAGTATAGACGTATTGTGCCCTAGCTCCGGCCAAAAACCTCACTCCTTTGTAAATCAAGGCCTGTATATATTAATTTGATATATTTCTTTGTCTGTATATATGTATATAATATTACCAATAATAATCTCTTCCACTGTGTAATTCTGTTTATTTTTGCTTGTCCCAATTATTTAGATAATTAAGATCCACGGACCTAAACGGAGCTTACTAACAACCATTATATTCAATTAAAATCAGGGACATACATAGCAGGGTAACCAACCTCTTCTAATCCATGGCAAGCTGCTGAGTGAGTGAGTGAGAATGTCACCGAACAGAATCGAGCAGGCTTGGGAGGGATTCGAACCCGCACCGCCAGCGCAGGAGTCGGGGACGCTATCCCCTCGGCCACGCCGCGGCCCACTCTGCTTCTTGAATGGGTCCTACCGATCTTTTTTTTTCTTTTTTTTCTTTTGCTCCCTCTGTTGTGCCATTCAGCGTAGAGGGGCCTCGATCCAACGGGGCCATTCTTCCCGGTCTCGACACATCCTCTTCATCACAGCCAAGGTTTTTCCTCTTCTCGCTCCTATCCTCTCGATATACTCTCCATATTGGATTCTCGGGCGACCCCTGGGCCTTCTGCCCAGCGTGCGGGCTTCCATTACCTTTCTCGGTAGCCGTACCTCATCCATGCGTCACACATGGCCAAACCACTTGAGCTGCCTTCTTTCGATGTCAGTTTTCAGTTCAGGTACTTGCAGTTGATCTCTTATGGAAGTATTCCGCTGACGATCCCTTCTCGTTTTACCTGCTGCTCTGCGAAGGTACCTCATTTCTGCTCCTGTTATCCGGCTGACATGTCTGTCCAGCATGACCCAGCTTTCGCTACCATATGTGAGCGTTGGGAGGTATACTGCCTTGCATATGTGAAGCTTTGTCGTTTTCCCTACATTTCGATGGCCTACTAATCTACTACTACTACCTACTAATACTAATCGATGGCCGAATCAGTCTCTGGGCAGAGGCTAACAAGTTGAAGCTGAATGCAGAAAAAACGAAAGCAATTTTAATAGGCTCCAACTACCTCCTTAAAACCGTCCCTAACATCCCTACCCTGCTCCTAAATAATAATCCCATTAAATTTTATCCAACTGTCAAAAACCTCGGAATGACCTTTGACCAAACCCTTTCCTGGAAAAACCACATCTCCAATATTTCCCGCCGTACCTTCTCTACCTTAAAGCAATTAAATCACCTCCGAAGCCTTTTACCACCTGAAACACGTAGGCTCCTGGTCACTTCCCTGGTATTTCCCCACTTTGACTATTGTTGTGCGGTGTATGGGGGTGTCTCTGGGGATCTCAAAGCTAAACTAAAACGTTTATTTAATTGTTTCGTACGATTTATCTTTGGGGTCCCAAGAGACGTCTCCGTTTCACCTTTATACGAAAGGTTAAAGTGGTTATACCCATCCTACCGCCGCAAATATTTCCTGGCCTCTTTCCTTTTCCAAGTAATCCGATCCCGCCGTCCTTCATACATCATCGAACTTCTCCATTTCAAGTCCTCTGTTCATTCCCGCTATACCCGTTCTAGGTCTTCAGATCTGTACACTCCGGCCCACCGAATGTCAGCTTTTGAAAGATCTATCATTATCCGGTCCTCATCCCTATGGAACTCTATCCCCCCTTTCATTCGTCATTCCAACACTCTCCCTACCTTTAAATCCCGCCTGTTCAATCACCTCCTATCCGCGCAGTTTCCCGAACAATTGTAAACAGTTTAACTGTGAATTGGTATAGGGCTTTATTATTTATTTATCTTTAAAATATATGATCCATTTAGTGTATGTGTAAATAAGTTTATATAAGTTATTTTTCATTTCAAGTCAACAAGGATTTACTTAGTTTTATTTTTTTTTATCACCAGAAGATTTCCTCATTATTTATAATTTTTTCTCAGTTTTTTTTTTCATTTTAATTTGGCCCATTTGTTTTGTTCTTTTATATAGTACTCTTAGGCACTGAAGCCTATTATATGTACCTGTATAATTTGTTCCTAAGGGACTAGTTCCCGGGACAATCAATAAAGAGTTTATTATTATTATTATTACTATGCTGTTGCAGATCTGGTAGTATACTTGGTTCGCTTTATTAATTCTATTACTAATTTCTTCATCTACTTTGCTAGACCTGCTGATGATGGTTCCTAGGTAGGGAAAGTGGTACACTACCTCAAGAGCCTCACCACCGCAAAATAGTTGCACATCTTCATGCTCATGCCTGGACATCACAAGCACTTTGCTTTTGGCAATATTTATTGTCATTCCCTTACGTTGGTTCTCCTCCTTCCATTCTATAAGGGCTTTCTGCAACTTCTCCCTAGAGTCTGCTAGAAGAACGATGTCATCAGCTTAGAGAAGGCTCTGAACTACGACAGGACGCATATTCCATCTCCCGATTAATGTTGGCGATGTTTTCCTTTTGCATATTTTATGGATCTCATCCATAAAACATAGAAACAACAGAGGGCTAAGGCTGTCTCCTTGCCTAACTCCTTTATCCACCTGGAATGCAGCTGTTTCTCTCCCATTGATCCGCACAACACCTTTTGCATCTTTATAGATGGATTTTATTGCAGTGATAAGATCCCCTGGGACGTTTTTATTCTCAAATGCATTCCTTATCTCCAGATGTGGAACAGAGTCGAAAGCCGCCTTCAAGTCTAGAAAGGCTAGGAATATGTCCTGACCCTTGTCCCATGCACCTTCCAATACTTTTTTTAGGACAAATATGTGGTCCTGTGTCTGTTTACCAGGCCTAAATCCCGCTTGTTCTGGTTCGAGCTGTTCCTCAACAAGACTTCTTAATCTACTTTCCAAAATGCTTGTGTAGATCTTATATACTGTGGAAAGTAGACTGATTGGCCTATAGTTACTACATTCCGTAGTGCTGCCCTTCTTATGAATTGGGACAATCACGCTGAACTTCCAATCCTCTGGTATCGTCCCGGAATCCCATATTTCTTGAAATAGCCCTTGGAGGGTCTTCACTAAATCTTGGCATCCGTATTTGATGAACTCGGGGGCGATGCCATCTCTTCCTGGAGCCTTTCCAATCTTCATTTTCTCAATGGCATCGGCTATCTCCTCTTCTTCTATTGCCTCCTGGCTTGCATTGCCATTGACAATGATTTGAGGGATTGCGTATTCCTCTTTCTTGAAGAGTTCTTCAAAGTAGGTTTTCCATCTTTCGAGGATTCCTTCTGTTTCCGAGAGTGTGTTCCCATTCTAGTCTTTAATATTCCTTATAGGCTTCTTGTGCCTTCCTTTTAGGCGCTTGACTGTTCTCAAGAACCTCTTGATATTATCTCGATGATCTTCATCCAGACTTTCACCGAATTCTTCCCATGTCCTCTTTTTGGCCGCTCGAACTGCTATCTTACATTCGTTCCGAGCCATCCGATATTCAGTAAGTTTTTCCCGGGACTTATCTTGGAGATAGGATTTCCAGGCTTGCTTCTTCTTGCCGACCATTTCCTTTATATTATCATCCCTTTTCCTGTCACCCTGTGTATGCCGCAGACTTCTTTTGCTGTTTCTAAAATTGCTTGTTTTAAATTAATCCACAGGGTCTCAACATTTCCATCTAGGTTCATGTCCCCCCTGATCCTTTCATCCAGTTTGTCAGCGTACTCCATTCTTTTTACAGGGTCGTTCAGTGTATGTACCTTTATGTTCTCGTACGCTTTTGGTTGGGGGCAGCGTCCTTTTAAAATCCTAGTATCTGCCACTAGTAATAAATGGCCAGAGCCTATCTACGCTCCGCGGATAACTTTCACGTCGGTGAAGTGTCTTCTGATACAGCGATCGAAAATTATATAATCTATAATGCTGTTTCTGCCTTCGCTGGAAAATGTGATCTTATGGACCTTCTTATGTGAATAAAATGAGTTGCCAATACAAAAATCGATCAGTCGCTGGCCATTCTCATTTTTGGTGCTTTCTCCACCATATCGCCCCATAGTTCCATGTCCTGCTGTATAATTCCACCCGGTTCGGCCATTGAGATCCCCAATGAGAATTATTGATCTCTGCTTGGTTCTTCTACTATCTACAGTTCTTTGTAGATCAGAGTAGAATAATTCCTTGTCCAGGACCGAGGAATTCTCTGTAGGAGCGTAAACTTGTATAAGCGATACTTTTCCTATACTTAAGTTTAGCTCAGCCACTATTATTCTTGGGGATATTGGTTCCCAGACTTTCAGCTTACAAACTGCAGCAGGGGACATAATGATTCCAATGCCCTCTTTAGCAAACTCTCCCTTGGCCACTCCGGAGTACAGAGTAAAGTGTGTAATCTTTCTCCAGCCTCATCTCTCCGCTTCCTTTCTTCTTAACCTCGCTTATCCCGAGAATCTACATTCTAAACTTTTCCATTTCAAAAGTAAGTTCGGCTTCTTTCCCCGTCAGTGTCCCGATATTCCATGTTCCGATTCTGAAGTCCTTTTCCGTTCCAGGACGTTTCCGTAGAGACAATCCGTTTTTTCCGTTTTATTGCTTCTTTGATTCTCTTGCCCAATGCGAGAGGCCCTGTATCCTCGGGACAACTGGCTCCTTTAGTCGCCTTTTACGACAGGTGGAGATTCCGCGGGTAAATTCTAACCCCTACCCACAGGGGTGTCCTCCCGATCTCAGAACCCATACTCTCCACTTTTCTAACATTACTTTCTTTATGATCCATATCTTTTTATTTTTACAATAGAGTTAGCACACCTTGCATGGATCAAACATTTAAGTGGAGTGAATAACAGATTGTTTATTATTGATATAGATATATTGATTAAAATTTTTAAATAGCTAAAAAATATGCGATAATTTAACAAAAAAAAAAAAAACCAATAACAGATAAGATATATAAATTAGAAATATAAACATTGGTTAATAATTTAAAAAAAAAAAAAAAAAAAAAAAAAAATTATAAAGAAGGGTTAAAACTCAATATATCATAAGTTAACTTTAAAACTAAAACTCAATAAGTTAAAATTAATTAAATATGTTACTATCAATAAAATAAGCAGGAATATATACTTATTAAATTGATATAAAGTCAGAGATTAACCATAAAAAATAAATAAATAATATATTGATAGATATACCTATCTTATACCTAAAATGGATAAAAAATTATAAATAGCTTAAAAAAATATGCGATAATTCAACAGAAAAAAACAACGCCTAATAACAAATAAAATATATGTAAATTAATAAGACTAAAAATAAATATTAAGGTTAAAAATATATACATTTGTTAATAAAATATAGTTAAAATTCAATAATAGGTTAAAATTAATTAAATATGTTAGTATTAATAAAATAAGATCAAGTGTAGTAAATAAGATTATTGATAAAAAATTGGAGGTAGCTATGTTAATTAAAATATTTTTCAAATTAATTAAAACTTATAAAAAGAAATCGTAAAAAGTCGATATAAAACCCCAAGTTGAAAATGCACGTTATACTATGAAAAGATAGCGCTGTATGTGTGCCTCCAGTTATGTTAACAAACGTATAATCGGAAAAAAAAACAAGCCCAAAAAAAAAAAAAAAAAAAAAAAACGCACCAGTTGAACAGTCAATCAATGTCTAAGAGTACTATTTTATTTTATTATTACTAGGTAAGAAGAAGAAGTCCAGCACCTATGGTAATATTTGACAATGATAGTACATAGGTCCTGAGAAGCTGTGACAGACCAGGCCGGCGGTGGTGGGGAGCTGCAGGTCCTGGGCTGCAGCGAGATTAGGCAGCCTCGTTTCTCCTGCAGGCCCTATTCTTCTTATTTTTCTTCCAGCAAAGATCCTAGACCGATTTTCATCAAACTCTGTACATCATTCCACGACTCTTAGCTTCAGCTCAGCACAAAATGTGGTCGCAATCGGGCAGAAAATACCCAACTAAAGATAAAACTGACGTGGAGCCGATGCTTACATGTCACCAGCTTCGCTCAAATAAGAAGTGTCAGGGTGGTACATTAAGTTATATGGTGCTCAATGTTTTTTTTGTTTGCATATATTTATTTTATTTAATTGGTTTTTTGTGTTGTTTCTTTTTGCTTGGATTATTAGTTAAGTATATTATGGAATATATTTTAGTTATATATAAAATGTATAAGGCCGGCTATCAGGCTGTTGATGTAGAAAACTGCACTCAGTTATTTCAAAATAAGTTGTTATTTTCAAGAACATTTTGTAGACTGCCCAATAATCGTTTTAGGGGACTTTAATAGTAGAATCGGTTCTTTAGATCATTCGGATGAAGATGTATTTTCTGGGTTACCCTCGTATTATTTCATTCCAAGAACCTCCTTTGATAAAGGTGTTAATAAAATGGGGAAATATCTGTTGGAATTAATGGGGAATATTAATTTTGAGGTGCGTAATGGGCGAACTAAATCAGATAACCCTGCTCACTTTACTTATATATCATCTGTAGGAATGAGTGTCATTGATTTAGTTTGGGCCAACCATCTTGCTCTTAAGCATATAAGGGATTTAAAAATTATAAGCCCCTCTGACATCTTTGATCACAAAGCAATATTCCTAATGACGGAAACAAGTGACGGTGATTGCTCCTCTGAAAATTGCATTAATGATAATGTTTCTCATAGAATTAAGTGGGATAGTGATAAATCACAGCAGTTTATTTCATTGATCTCAAACTCTGATTCAATCTATCTTAATAGTGAAGATCCGAATGTTTTATATGAAAACTTCCTAGAAGCAACCTTTCTCACACCTTCCCTCTGTAATCTGATGGTTCGAACAAGTAACACTAGTTCCTATAAATTAAAAAATAACCTTTGGTTCAATGATGATTGTAAAATAATCAATTAAAAAGAATAACCTTAAAGATTTGTACAAACGATTAAGACAATATAAATACAACAATGTTATATATGAGGAGTATTGCATTGCGAGAAGAAACTATTATGCTGATATTAGGAGTATGAAAAAAGAATATTTTAATACTTTAATATCTAAACTAAACGATGTTAGAAACACAAAAGATTTTTGGTTTGCCATAAAAAAAATAAATCCATTCATAGGAATTTTAAATCTCATAAAGATATCTGCTTGGCATACTTATTTGTCTGAACTATATTACTCATATGTTTCCAAGGATCACTTGTACTTTTCAAATTTAGGCCATCCAATGCTTGATACAGACATAACCCTTGATGAATTACATATGTGTATTTTTAAATGCAAAAATAATAAATCCCCTAGCATAGATGGAATCCCATATGAGGTTTTAAAAAGCTTATCCCCAGAGTGGTATCATTATATCCTTAATATGTTTAATATCATTCTGAGAACTGAACAGATTCCCATTAACCCTTTGACTGCGCAATGCTAGTATACTGGCAGAGGCCTGCCGTGCCCCGAGTGTGCTGTGCCAGTATACTGGCACCGGCCGGCCGTGCCCTGAGCGCGCTATGCCAGTATACTGACATCGCTGTTTTATCGTATAACTGCGCAATGCCAGTATACTGGATCATTAGTGTGGCGATCTAGTGGATGTTACTCGAACTTGTAAGTCTATCGCTGATCGCTAGATCGCGTGAGACTTCAGAAATAATTTTTGACTCATAAGTTGTGCTTTCCAGCTTTTAACGCTTGATAGCACGAGCCTTCAAAAATAGGACCGGAGACTAGGCCTGCCAATATACATTCTGGTTTGGCCGGTCCAAAATCCCGGATCAAAAAAGGAGATAGAAACAAATAGAAACGGATCAAAAAACATAGAAACAAACAAATAATACCTTTTGTGGGAAAAATTTGTTATTTCATAATTAAATTCATATTTGATTAAAACCAGGCTAAGCTAATATCATAAATATATAATAACTGGCGATTAACAAGTAATTTTTATCATTAAAACAAATAGGAACCTAAATGAACAGCTAGAGAAATAATAGCGCGAGTGTCAGGGGGTGTTGAAAATTCGGCGCTCTAGCGGGTAGTAACCTTGAGATAGGCCGGCGCAGCCACCTACCCCCGATCTCATATCACCTCGCGCAGTTAAAGGGTTAAATGGTCGGAAATAACTTTAAGTCTTCTTTTCAAAAGGGGGGATAGAAATGACCCTAACAACTATCGTGGAATTGCTCTTTTCAATACTTTATGTAAATTATTCACCTCAATACTAAGGGAAAGGTTAAGTGAATGGTGTGAATTGAACAACGTCATTCCAAAAGAGCAGTCAGGTTTTAGATAAGGAAGATCCTGAATGTACAATTTATTCATACATGTTAGGAGAAAGTATTTGTTTGTCATACTCATTGACCTCCACAAAGCATTCGATACCATAGATCATGATTTGTTATGGGATTAATTACACTCTTTCGGAATAAGTAGTAAAACGTTAAGGGTTATTAGATTGCTATATCGAAATGCCATGTTTAAAGTAAAAATAAATAATGATTTGTTAAATGGCAGTATTCCCATTAAAAAGGGTGTTCTATAGGGGGAATCCTTGTCGCCTTTGTTATTTTCATTGTTTATCTCTAACTTAGTGGAATACTTAAACAATGAGGGTCATACTGGTGTTCGAGTAGACAGTTCTATGAATATTCTCGGTCTTCTGATGGCTGACGATGTAGTCTTGTTCGCTGACTCAAGAACTGATGCACAATCTAAATTAAACTCGTTGGCAAAGTACTTTTCAAATGATAAGTTAATAATTAATATTGAAAAAACTAAGGTTATGATACTTTGATCATCCTATAACTGTAAAAAAAAACATTTTATAAAAAAAAATTAAACCGACTTCGAAACCTAGGAACCAGTAAAAATATGTGCACTGAAAAGTATGAAATAATTACCTTCTTATTTTTATGAATACACAGCAAAATTGAATAATGGTATAAAAAGCGGAAAAATGCAATAAGACGAATAATTTTATTTTTATTTGTACAAATACACACTAATTGTTATTAAAAATTCTGAAATTAAAATATTAAATACTATGTTCAATACAACACAATCTTTTCGGAGGCGGCGCAAATATAAAAGACATGTTACCGATACAATTCCATTAGTAGGCATTAAAATCAATAGATGAGAAGAGAAGATCCATTTTACGATTTTCATAATGTCTAGTGTTAAAAATTTTAAATTTTGCGCCGCCTCCGAAAAGATTGTGTTGTATTGAGCATAGTATTTAATATTTCAATTTCAGAATTTTTAATAACAATTAGTGTGTATTTGTACAAATAAAAATAAAAGTATTCGTCTTATTGCATTTTTCCGCTTTTTATACCATTATTCAATTTTGCTGTGTATTCATATAAATAAGAAGGTAATTATTTCATACTTTTCAGTGCACATATTTTTACTGGTTCCTAGGTTTTGAAGTCGGTTTAATTTTTTTTTATAAAATGTTTTTTATTTTATACTTTTTAGTCGGAGAAGATAACAAATGTTGAAAACCGTAAGTTGGGTAAAAAAAATTTCGAAATATTTTTACGCTCCACCACGTTCGTCTTTCCCGGGCCTTTTTATTATACATACCTGATTATATAAACAGTCACCTTTTCAATTTTATGAGTACACACAGAAAAGTTGAAAAGCGGTGCCTGTATAATACAAATTTCAACACCCTACCTTCTACGATTATAATTGGAATGTTTTTTTTAATAAGATCAATGTTGAGTCAATTATGTTCGTAATGCCTTTAGATGAATTTTTGACTAAATTTAATAGCGAAGTACTAAGAATAATACCCTTCGTAATAAAAAAATATTCAGAAAATAAATTTCTTCAATTCTAGTGGGGTAGCATTTATGATATTAAGCATTTTCATGGCTGCCAAATTTTTGCTGGGGGGACTTTCATACAAAGAGGTTGTTTCTGGGAGATGTCAACTTTTATTTTGCAGTTTTTATTGATGGATGAACATCAGGAAACATTGAAATTTTAATTTCTTTGTTAAATAATGTAATGTCTGTATGGGGAAAGTGTCATAGGAAAATTTTCATTAACTGGGAAATACAACGCACAATATTTGTGTTAGTTATTTCGGTACCTGAGAGATGACTACCTCTAATGCGAAAAACCCCTAAACACATGCAAGATCATTTTCACTGTCTGTTTCAATAAAACTCATTCATTTATTATTGGCCTTAGGCTCTTAACAGCACACTTAGGCTCTCACGACCCACAAACTCTGAACTTTCGGCAACCTTTAGAAAATCGAATATTTAAATTTCTATCGATTTAATAAAGATCGATCGAAACCTCAAAATCAATGGAAATTGACTTAAGACCGTCTGGCTATTTGATAACGCTTTAATCTACTACGTTTCAGTTAATACACAGCAAACATTTACAACTCACAATTGAGGCAAGTGGAAAAGTGTAAAAAATCGAAAAATGAACTGGATAATGAATTATGGAAATAATTCCTAATAAACGCCTATCTTAATGATTTTTATATCTGGACTCTCCTATCTAGACAATAGCAAAGCCTGTGTGTCACAAGCTAGCAACGTTATCATAACTTAAAAAACATTAGACAATTAGCCATCATAGATGAAATTGGTGATGGAACAAACTAATATTGAAATTATTTAGCAGAACGTAAATTATTTCATAACTGGACATGTCCCTAATATTTTTTCGAGCCACATTTGAGCTCAGATAGCAGTTTTTCGTCTTCACAAAATAAATGATTTGGCACTGACAGTCTTTCTAATTTATACGACTCAATAGTTGCAGACAAAAAAAAATAGAAACCTCTAGTAGTAATCACGATACCATAACAGAAGTGTCACCCCATGAAGATTCGGCACAAGATTTCATGATTACATTGTATATTAATATGACCGAGTGATTCCGGAAGAAGACAGAGGTGCCTGAATCCTTTGTTGAAGGCCCCCAAATCAACTAAAAATAAGCTTTTCCAGGAATTATTGTATTCTTTTTTAACGTGCATAGCGAGTGAAAGTCGGAAACAAAACCTAATTTAAATCAATAATGGCCTACGATTTTAAATTTAAACGAACGTTGGGGAACTTGAAGAAGTCTTAAATTCTGCTTTAAAACGGTAATCGATACTCAGTCTTTCTAGGAATTCCACGAATTTTGTGGTCTTATGATTATGGTGTCCAATCGTCGACTAGATCTAAATTGAGAAGGTTTACTGTTATCGGTGAATATATATATCTATCTAACATATATATTAATATCGCTACAGAAAACGACAGCGATATTATATTTTGCGGATATTAAATATCTTTATTGAAATCTGCTGTTGAAAAATTAGTTAAGGTTATGTATACGTTGGTTCCAACAAGCACTTAAAACACGTCGATAACTAATAGACTGCTAGTGTTCTCCCCCCACTCTTTTAATTCTAAATTTGATTGGTTGGTTTTCCCATATGATTCATCCAGCATTAAAACAATATTGAGATTTGTTAGTTACTAATGAGTTTAATAGCATGTTGGAGCGTACCTTGTGTTATATATGCCATATGTTTATCCAATTAGTAAAAATTTGTAGCGATAATTAAATATTTATTTTCATGTTTTTTCCCGATAACTTTTTAAATAAATTAAGAACCCAGAAATGGTTTTAATGGGACCACCTTGGGAAAATACTCTACAAGATGCAAAAGGTTTCATTCCAATTGGTCCATCCATCTCGGAGTAATCGGTGGACATACATAGAAAAAAAAAGAAAAAAAAAAAAAGGCACATACGTATCGAATTGAGTAACCTCCTCTTTCGTTCGAAGTCGGTTAAAAATTAAACCTATTCAATTGAATGGTAGAGAAGTCCAATACATTAATAGTATACTCATCTTGGGGTTCCCTTTACTTGTACCAGAAATTTTCATCTTGCGTCTATTAACTTCGTAAGTAAAGAGATAAAATCGTTAGCGAAGGTAAAAGTAATATTAGTTAAAGGAAAGGTTGCAGCTTGGGAACCTAAGGTAAGACTTTTTGAATCAATATCGGCAGCATCTATCCTATACTCCTCAGAATTATGGTCATTAGGTTACTTACACGAGGTTGAACGAGTGCAGATAGGTTTCTTTAAAAATTTATTCAATCTCCCGAAAAATACTCCCAGTCACTTTATCAGGTTGGAAACTGGGTGCAAGCCTATTAGATTAATGATACTCCAAAGAACTCTCAATTGGGTGCTAAAAATATGGACTATGAACCCAGACGACTTTCCTAGAAAATGTTTTGATAAACTAATGAGTACCGTTCATTTCAAGAACAGTAATTGGTTTACTCAAATAAATGGAATATTAAGGTCATTAGGATATGTAAATACAAATGTTTTAACTGACAAAAACGCTTTAACATTGCATCGCAACGAGATCTTAAAAAGATATCAGAGTCAGATTAGATCCATAGACATTGAACATACCCTAAACTCGAAATATAAAAATAATTTTAGATAAATAAGTAGCATGGGTGAGGGGGAAAGCTATTTGATGAAGAATGTGCCAATAAGCAAACAACGACTAATTATTCAATAGCGATTAAGCAGCAAAGATCTATTACGACTGTTTATCAATGGCGCAACTTATGTCATTGACACACAGGCCATTTGTACGATTTGTAATCTAAAAAAATTGGAAACCCTTGAACACATTATATTAGAATGCCCGATGTATGAAACATTTAGAAAACAATATATTAACAAACATGTAACATCTATTCACAGCAGTACCGATAACCTGATATTCCTTTTAAATCCAAAAGAGAATAAAGATATAAACTAAATATAAAAAGACTCCACTGTATATCCTTATATATATTTAATCAAATACGAATAATTCTGTTAATGAAATTATAGAGTTATTTAATTTTTTATTTTTTTGTTGTTATTGTTATTTAGATTATTATTGTTTATTATTTGGTTATTTCTTTTATTTTATTTTTTTTTATTTTATAGTTATGATTTTATAAAAATGTGAGAAAAGTTCCACCATACCCCTGTAAAATGTTGTGTACATAAATACAGAATTTTTCTGTTCTATTCTATTCTATTCTCTAAGGCGAGCTCTGGACTGACTGTCTAATAGACCATAGTTCTCCGAATGTTTTTATTTACTTGATACTAACTTGCTATGAGAAAGAAACTAAATAAAGAGTTTATCTCTCTATCCATCTATCTAACACACCTAAATAAGTTATGGTTTCGGCCCGAAAACAGTAGAGGCTGAAATTTGGTTTCGGCTAAAAATGTGGTTTCTTTCAGATACTTTTAAATTTATTTATTTTGTAAACAGACCACAACTCTCCTCTAATAGCCTAATGCCATAAGTAAATGTCAAAAATACTTTTTGTTTTTCAAATCGAGAAATAATATTTATTATAAATTGAATATTTATAATCAATATCATACATAATCATTTCAAAAACAGTTGTCATTTTTGACTTATGAAACAAAAATGTGTAATTTAATAATTATGCAGTTAGAAACATTTAGATATATAATTTTATATGACTTACAGGGAATAAAGAACAGAATATCTTACTTTAGCTCGTGATGCATTTTGCTCTGTAAGGGCATGGATACTATGCCAATCACGTTGATATTTAGCAAGAAGGTGGGCTCCAGCGAATAATTCTCTTTGATGGGTCAAAAATGATGTTTCATCTCTGTTTACGCTACAAATATAATAAGTATCAGTAATATAAAAATAAATCTTTCATAACTACAAAATGATGCCAAATAGGCAAAGATACAAAATTAATATGGGTCTTTAATATTTTGGATTGCGATGGAACACATGCTGTCCCATCGTAAAAGTACTGCAAGCGATGATGGGAGACAAGCTGTCTCAAGACTTCTTCCAAAAGTTATTAAGGTGGAGGAAGGCTATGCTTCTTCAGGGAGCTTCCAGCCATTGTCTCTGCCTACCATTTCAGCTATTACTCTTTAAGGCCATTTCCTAGTCAGGTGATTTATGATTTTATACATTGTTTCAAATGTGCCCTGGTCTTCTTAAAATATTAAAAGAATTAGAAATATAGATAAATAATTTAAGCTTGTAGACAACCATATGTAATTTAATATTCGTAATTGATACATTTATAACTATTTGAAGTAAATACAGAGAGAGTATATAAAAATTCCTACTTTTTTTTTTCTTTTTTTTTATAAATTCCAACATCTAAACATATATATGACAGAATGTACTGCTGAGAGAAGCGTCGAGGAGGCCTGATTTGTCTCCCAGTCTCGGTGGGGAGGGTTTTCATACTTTCTTTGTTCTTTTTGTCTACCGAGTGTCCTCTTTGACTTAAGTGGGGCTTTACAGTACCTGTCTTTCCTTCCGTATTCAGAGATTCCGGAGGGGAGGTAGGTGAAGGGTCCATTCCAGTTGGCTCCTTTGGTTGTCCCCGACCCACCCCAGGTGAAGGAGACCTGGATCTATCCATTTCCATCTGGAAATGGAGGATCTAGGTGAGACACGTGGGGTTGGAGGAGGCAATATCAGATGATGAGCAGGCTTGAACCAGACACGGTCTCTTCTATACAACTTGGAGTTGACTGAGACATCATATGACTCCCCTTGACTTTCTACAACTTGTCCCAACTGCCATTCCTTGTTGGCATCTTGGGGTTTCACATAACTTCTAGAACGAGTAGTCAATGAGCAGTAGGTACTCTGGTCCCCGTTCTTCTCGACATCAAGCGTTGGACAGGGCTGGAATCCATGTCATCCGATGGCGTGTTTCTCCATTCTAGAAGGGCTGCATAAAAATCTGTATTGTCGTGTTTGCATTTCTTAAGCAAGTTCTTTGCAATTTTTACGCAGGACTCAGCCTTCCCATTTCCTCGGCTATTGTATGGTGCTGATGTTGTGTGGCTGAATTCCTATGATGCGGCAAAGGTCTGGAATTCTTTACCTACAAGTGGTATAGCATTATCAGTTACGAGGACCATGGGAATCCCATGGCGAGCAAAATTTTCCTTGCAGAAGGCAATGATAGTTTCTGCCTTAGTATTGGGGATCTGTTGAATTTAAAAAAAATCCGAGTATGAGTCAACCATTACAACGTACAGTTTGGAATCAAATTCTAAGGTGTCCAAGTTTACTCTCTCCCATGGTAGCGATGGTATGTTGTGTGACGTCATGGGTTGCTTTGGTTGTGCAGTGGCTAATTGTTGGCATGTCTGGCAGTCTTAATAACATCATTGATCTTACTGCTCATAAACGGCTAAAACAACGTGTCCCGGGCTCTCCTGAGAGACGCATTCTGTCCCAAGTGGCACAAATGGATTTTTTTTATAAACTCTGTTCGAAGGGATTTGGGGATAACAACTTGGTTTCCATTGTAAATGACGCCATCCTGAATCATGAGTTCATGCTTGTAGTTCCAGAATTCCAAGAGGCATGATGATAGTTTTTCTTTTTTCTCTGGCCATCCTGACTTTATCACAGAGAGGAGAATACAAAGCGTGTTGTTGACACTAAGTTTCTTGACGTATGCGACAAAGACTTTCTGGGATCATGTTTAGATTGTCTGCAATTTTATTGGACTCGAGTTCTGGATATATCGGATCCTGAAAGTACACATCTTCAAGCTGCTGCTCATTGTCTTCCGGTAGCTGCATGCAAGACAGCGCATCGGCCAGTAGCATGTCTTTCCCTTTTAGGTACTCTACTTTTAGATTGTACCGCTGTAACCTCAATAACATCCGTTGAAGTCGAGTAGGAGATTGAAGGATCAAACGTTTTGAAAATTGATTCGAGAGGGCGATGATCAGTTTGAACTATGACTTCCTTACATCCTACAATGTATTGATCGAAACACTGGCAGGCGAATAGGATGCTTAAGCATTCACGTTCTATTTGAGCCCAATTTTTCTTGTTTGAAGACAGGCTCCTGGATGCAAAGGCGATTGGTCGACCTTCCTGTATAAGGACACCTCCAAGTCCTTTAGATGATGCGTCAACCTGTATGACCACGGGTACTTTTTGATTAAAGAAAGCAAGCACTGGAGTAATCGTAATCCGTTTCTTCACTTCTTCAATGGCTCGCTTGAGTTCATTGGTCCACACCCACGGCTGATTTTTCTTTGTAAGGTCATGTAATGGCTTACAAATTGAAGATAGGTTGGGCACAAACTTGGCCATGTATGTTGCCAAACCTAGAAAGCTTCTTAGTTCAGAGACATCCGTGGGGTCTGGCATTTCTTTTACTGCTCTAACCTTCTCCGGATCAGCTTTCAAGCCATCTTTAGTAATGAGATGGCCCATGTACTTAACCTGACGCTTCTTAAGGCAGACTGACTTCTTATTGCGATTGAATTTCAGGTTTGCAGCTCTAGCCGTCGATAAAAGTCATAAAGGTCATGGTTCTTCGGAGCCTCTTCATCAGTTCCTCCTCGTCCTAAGACCAAGATATCTTGGACAATCATGATATCTGGTATTCCTGCGAAAACTTCATGCAGACGACACTAGTAAATATCAGTTGATACCTTCAAACCGAAAGGGAGACGAAGCCTTCTGTATCTCCCAAATGGAATCCAAAAAGTGGTAAGCCTAGAACTCTGTTCTTCTAGCTTCACGTTCCAAAATCCGACCTTTGTATCAAGCACAGAAAAGAATCTACAGTGATTTAACTCTGGAACTATACTCTCAAGAGTTGGTATCTCATATTCAGTTCGCATTAAGGCTTGGTTCAAATCTCGAGGATCTATGCAAATCCTTAACTTTTTAGGGGTCTTAACAATCACAATGTTGCTTATCCACTCACTCGGGCCTTTTTCTTTCACGATGATGTCGTTCCTTTCCATTTCCTCCTGCTTTAGTTTAAGTTCATTCCTGAGCACAGAGTACAGGGATGCGGCGAGGAGCTTGCTTTACAGGCGGAAAAGTTGGATCAATGTTAAGCGTGCACTCGCCCTTTAGGCAACCCACTCCTTTGAAGACATCATCATATTTTGCTAAGATATTTTCCGCTTGGCTCGTCATTTCCAGCTTTGGTCTGATTCTTCGGATTCATTTTCGTCCTTTACATATCTTATGTTGGTTTGCCGGCGACGAGTTAATGACTTTTGATTTCTCTTCTGAGAGAAGCCTGAATTTTGTGAAGGATTCTTTTTCCTATAAAACAGATTCAAAGTGGTTCAGGGTCTTGCAAAAATTGCATATTTTGTTAAATGCAGGGCATGAGAGTCTAACAAATGCATGCGCTTTCCCACAATATTTGCACAGGGCTTGCTTGAATCGATTCCATTCGAAGTCAATTTTGCTGACTTCTACTTTGTTATCACCCCTGATAAATTTAATCTGCTTATCGGTCAATTCGTTTGCTCGACAAACATTAATCTCCTTCTCTAATGTTAATTGTGAATCCGAAATTAGCTGTTTTTTTGTAGCTTCGTCTCTAATGCCGAGTACTAGCCTATCGCGTATCATTTCGGCCTCCAAAGCCTGGTAGTCACAGTTGGTGCTAAGTTTGCGGAGTCGGTCGACATAGTCATCAATGGACTCGGATTTCTCTAGCATGGCCGATCCAAAAACATAACGTTCATAAATTACATTTGATTTGGGAATAAAAAATGTATCTAGTTCCGCTATAACCTTATCAACAGTATCCCTATTGGTTTCTGCCAGCTTCATATCTTCTAATACTTACCAAGCATCGCGAGCCAAAAGCACCATGAAGGTGGACAATTGAACATCCACCGGCTTATCTTTAAGACCAGAGGCAGTTAGATAAAATGCCCACTCAGATTTGAAATAATTCCAATTATCAGTAACATTACCTTTTAGGGTCATTTTGTCTGGCAAAGGGATGTGAGGGTTCGACATTATGAATCCTTATCGTGCATAGTATGTGAAAGAGAGACCTACGTAAATAAGTAATACTAGTTAATAGTATTACTTAGTGTTATATACTCTCTTTGTATTTACTTCAAATAGTTATAAAATTGCAGATTTGTCTTACCAATCCTAAATCTTCACAATTACACTCACATAAGCTTCGTTTTAGCATTAAACCCCACACCTGACACCATGTTTCAAATGTGCCCTGTTCTTCTTAAAGTATTAAAAGAATTAGAAATATAGATAAATAATTTAAGCTTGTAGACAACCATATATAATTTAATATTAGCAATCGATATGTTCATAACTATTTGAAGTAAATACAAAGAGAGTATATAACATACATGTTTACAATATTTGAGTTTAACGGATCTAACTACTTCGATTAAAATCTTTACATATAAAAATGAATGCAAGTCTGTCCTTTGTGCTTAACTACTCCATTCTTCCGATTGCCATGTAACTTTTAAAGTAAAATATTTCTTACAATAGGGTAATTATTTTATCTACTAAAAAACCATGAAAATTCGTGACAATGGGTTTCATTTCAATTTTTCGTTGGATGTTTCAAAATATCAATCAAAACGTGGAAGTAGGAAATGCTATTCCAAAAGCCATTGGAAAACAGAACAGTTGAAGGAAAGAGGAAGAAGATAAAGCTTACCAAAAGTAAGGGTGCAGAAAATGTGTGGGAATAGAGTACGGCATTGCAATACCCATTTTTAAAAAAGGTGATAGGTTCGCATGCAAAAACTATAGAGTAATTGCTCTCCTTAGTGTAGCCTATAAAGTATTATAGGTAACAATCCATAATAGAGTACTCATACAGAAAAAGCATACAAATTTGACATCGATTTGCAATATCTTTTTTGTTGTCTTAAAGAGTCCTATGATCAAATGAATAGAGGAGAACAAATAAGGAAGTTACAAGACTTGGGTTGGCTAACGAAACTTTTTCAACTCGTAACAATCACCCTAAAAAATACAAAGTGCTGAGTTAGTTCCCGAAATCACATATACAGGAAAATTGATGTGTCGAATGGCAGGGTTATCTATTGCCACCTGCATAATTTAATCTGAGTTTAGAAATGGCACTAACACAGAGACCAAATATCTGAGATCTTCAAAAAAGGCAGATCTCCATGAAGTGCAAAGGAACATTGTAATATGTGGAGAATCCTTCTATGAGATGAAAAAATTCAAATACCTAGGGTTAGTGGTCTCTGATAACAATGATATAAAAGAAGAAATTAAGGCAAGATCGGCATGAGGCAGAAGGTGTTTGTATGCAGTATTAATAGACTGCTCTGTTACCAAAGTATCTCAAACAATACAAAGATAGAATGCACAATCATCCGGAAAGTTGTGACTTATGGAGCAGGATGAGGGTTCTGCCTAAAGAGAATAATATTCTGAACTCAATAGGGATGGTAGTGCAGTGTTTTGGTATATCTAGTGATAAAAATATTGGATGTGAGAGGAAATCACAAATTGATACCCACTGTAGCACAAGTAAGTAATTTTGTAAAACCCCAGAACGGTAACAGGGGTAGTGCGTGTTATCAGACCATTGGCGGATCCAGGGGTGGGAGGGGGTTGTGGGGCTGGAACCCCCTCCCTTTAGGATTGCAGCCCCCTCTTTACAATCGGCTAGATCCGCCCACGTACCAGACTGATTTAAAAATAAGCCTACGCACCGGATATTGCACTTAGTGATTTGATAATTTGCGTAGTATTAAGATTTTAATATATTTAAGATCTTCCTATTATTTCACGTCTTGATGTTACTATTTTAAGTAAATATTTTAAGTTCCGATCTTTTTTTTAATCGGAAATATATCGTTATTTTATATAAAAGGTCCAAAATTCAGTTACTTCACCAAAATGTATACTAAAACAATATTATAAAAATTATTTGTAAACATAAAAGAGTTTCTTTCTATTTCAATTTACTCTTCGTTACTTATTTTATTCCCCTAATGAAGAGAATGGATAAAGATCTTATCCATCATGAGCTGTAGAAGCAGTACTTTTTCAAATGTAGACATATTATTATTGCCTAACAGATCAGCATACTTAAAAACTTAATTAGTTTAATCGAGAATTATTTATATCAGAACGTTCATCGTATCAGGTAATTTTAGAAAAATTATAAACACAGAAAATGGTTCTTGCATTGACAATGTAAAAGACCCAGGCTGCTGAATCACCACATGGAGCAAATATCATATCTTTGCAAGCACCACTTCAGAATACAATATCTATAACTTTCAACAGAGATAGTAGCTATTTCACCAATGGTGCTGTTTGCAGTGCAGACGAAGAAGAAAAGACGTCGGACTTATGATCTTTCTTTAAAAAAAAAAATCTAAGTAACCAGTTTTACGTATATAAAAAATATATTTAAATTCTTTAATTATTAATAGATATAGGAAACTCAAGTTTCATCACTTAGAACTATAATACAACACTCAACTTGCATCTCAGTTACAATGGATATTACACTAAAAATCGAAGTGATAAATTTAATGGTACTCCATCTAAGAATGAAAATGAAATACCATCGCAAGAACTAAATTTCACATCAGATTTCTTAACTATGAGTATTTCTTTCCTGTAACAAGAGTAATTTATTAATTATACTTCAATCAGTCCCCAGAACGTAGCTGATTTTAAAAGTTCAAAATTTAAAAGCAGTAAAATAAGAAATTAAACCCCATTAAATTAAAAGCAAGTATACACAATGTAACATAATAAATATGAAACCTGTAAGTTATCCCTCCTTGAACATTACATAGTTTTTCTTTGAGGTTAGATAACATCACAGGCGAACAAATGAAAGAAAATAATTGAAGTTAGAGATGAACTTAAGTTTAGAGATAAAGCAGTGCTGCCCATCATTCAAAACAAAATTACCCTCACATTAACTTGATAATAGTGGTGGGAAGAAAAACTCAAAACTGTTTGAAAAAACTGTTTTTATAAAAAACGAAATAAAATTGTTTTCCTGAACCAGCCCAAACAGTTGGAATTTAAAACTTCCAACTCTTCCCGTTCTCATTAACAACTATTCAAACTTTTGGAACTCGATAGAGAACGACTGAAATCGAAAAAAACAGTTGTTTTCTTCACCTCTAGCGCTCCATTCGCGGGCGCAATCGACTATAGGGTACGCTAGTAGTTTTACAAAATGTCGGAAAGAACGGGGATAGACATGGTTGATGTGATAGAGATAATTGGTAATTTTAAAAGACCATTAATTGAAGGGCAGGCTATCCTTGATGCAAACCACATAAATACATGTGGAATAATATCTAGAAGTAAAAAAACAGTTATTTTACAAGCCTTGTGCCTTCAAACAAGCGATCTTAAAGGACTGCCCCATCAAATAAAAGTGGAAATCAAATTTATTAATAATAATAAGCAATTTTCGTGTAAAGCTGGTAGTTCTGGTAAATGCAAACATATCATTGTAACTTTACTCTACGTTTTTTGGTTAGTATTAACATTAATTACCTATTCATACAACCAGTGGCGGTCCCAGAGGGGGGGATATTGGGGATCAATCCCCCCCCCCGAAATTTCGACGAAAAAAAATTAGTGGGATTAATTAAAAAAAATAATTACGCATCTAACTTTTACGAGTTTTCTAGGGAAGTGTAGTTTAATTTTCACTAGAATTTTTTATATGAACTTAATGTATAAGCATAAGCAAATAAAGTGTGCTATTTTTACGCTGTTTTTTTTTTCCTACCGACCAATCCCCCCCCGAAATTTTTTTCTGGAACCGGTCCTGCATACAACCATTGTTTATTTTCATGACAGCTTAGTTTCTTTGACATATTATTTATTTATTTGTCAAAACTTTCAGGCATCGCATTGAAAACTTGGAACAATTAAGCACAACGGATGTAATACAAAAATGGGGAAAATTAAAAAAGAAAAACAAATCTATGACACTATGGTCCCAATGTTATTTGCCTAAAGCTAGCATTTTGGAATAATAAAATGTCAAATACTAATATTTACCTGGATAAATATAGTCACTTTCTTTAAAATGAAGACTACATATCGTCATATGTTTCGAAACAGACTTATCTATTCTTAATTTTACAATCCACCCTTTAAGAAGCTTTTTATTTTTTGGAAATAAATGGAATGACACGTCTTCTGATTTTCTAATTGAACACCGAGGGACCGAGCAATACCTATTAGACATTTTAAAATAATATCTTGCTCAATCGGGTTTTAATTATGTAAAAATAAATTAAAAACGCAAAAACCATATGAATCCTAGGTACTGGCCCGGCTTTTATCCCCGATACTCTAGTTCCAGTCAAGAAGCAGCACCGTCGCTTGCGCCCGCCTATTGTTTGATTTTCCGTTAGCTTTTCTGTGGATCATTACATTCTGTTTTTTACTGTTCTGTTAATAAACGCAAACGTTACCAGATTTTCTTAAAAAGACTCTCCAATCAATCACAAGGTAAGTGATATAAACATTAATATATATTGTTATTTTAATAAATAAAAAAAAGGTCATATATATATGTACTATTAACCTTTTGTTGAAAATGGGAAAACGTTTTATATGTTCCATGTTAAATTTTTTTAATTATTTTTTTACATTTTATATAAAATTGTTTTAATTTACATTTTCAATTTGTAAAGAATTTCGGAATTCTTAACAGGATAGGGGCTTATAATTTTTTTTTTAACTCTATAGAAATAGTAAATTATTACCAGCCCTACTAGAAAAGTAAAATTTCTTAGCCACCAAGCCCTCTCCCTTAAATCTACAGAATTTAAAAATAGAAAAAAAATAACTTTTAACATTCTGCCATAAGCCCATCTAACAATAAAATTGATTTTATATAAATTGAATCTTCAATGCCCCTCTGAAGAAAGAGTTCAGTAGCCAGCCTAATTCGAGTTTATTAAGTCGTCCAAATTCCAATTTTTTTATTTATAGTCGCAGAGATTTTTAGTCTGTTATGCCACATGACTCACTTAGCTCTGATGAAGATCCGCATGTTTGGGTTGAAACACAGGCCGTTAAAATTAAGAAAAAGTTATTGACTGAAATTCCTGATTCTCAATCATCCTGGAGAGTCATAACTTCAGCTCGGATTCCCGTGCAATTGCATCTTTTTATTGGTAAGTTAGAATAAAGCGAATTCAAGTTAGTTATTCGAATCAAGCCTAATGGGATGTTTTGATGAAGTTTTATACTGCACGAAATTGCACGTTTTGGGGTTTACTGCACGAAATTGCACGTTTTGAAGTTTTACTGCACGAAAAAAATTACAAATTTTAATTGTCTTAAGTATTCATCAAAACAATAGTGGAAAAATAAAGGTGAAGATCATAGGGGAAAAAATGGAACTTGGGAGATGTAAACAAACACAAACCTCCAATTTCTAAGAACTGAGGGTTCAGTAGTCCCTGGATGTTTATATTTTGTTTCTTAGTTCTCATTGTTCTGTTAGTATCAAATTAGCTTCTGTCGAGTATATTGTTACTAAAAATTGCCCAATATTGGAGGAAGTGTCTTCGGAAATTGCGGGATGAATTGAAAAATATTCTGAACTCAATAGTGCAGTGTTTTGGTATATCTAGTGATAAAAATATTGGATGTGAGAGGAAATCACAAATTGATACCCACTGTAGCACAAGTAATTATGTATAACCCCAGAACGGTAACAGGGGTAGTGCGTGTTATCAGACCATTGGCGGATCCAGTGGTGGGAGGGGGTTGTGGGGCTGGAACCACCTCCCTTTAGGATTGCAGCCCCCTCTTTACAATCGGCTAGATCCGCCCACGTACCAGACTGGTTTAAAAATAAGCCTACGCACCGGATATTGCATTTAGTGATTCATTAATTTGAGTAGTATTAAGATTTTAATATATTTAAGATCTTCCTTCTTTTTTCACGTCTTGATGTTACTATTTTAAGTAAATATTTTATGTTCCGATTTTTTTTTAATCGGAAATATATCGTTATTTTATATAAAAGGTCCAAAATTCAGTTATTTCACCAAAATATATACTAAAAAGAATATTATAAAAATTATTTGTAAACATAAAAGAGTTTCTTTCTATTTCAATTTACTCTCCGTTACTTATTTTATTCCCAAGTAGCTATTTTTTGTTCAAAAAAATAATTTAATGCCTGATTTTCAAGCAATCCATTATTATTGCATGTTTTGAAGTTTTTATTGCACGTTTTCAATTTTTTACTGCACGGAATTCCGAGCTTTAGTCATAACGAAAACAGTTGACTATTTTCCACCCAAAATTTAGATTTCAATTTTTTTACGTTTTCATCAGAAACCTGTTGACTTATTACTATGTTTTACTTCTTATAAATATAGCCGGTTGAGACTAGTGAAAATTTGCATTATTAAAAATTATCAAATGAAAGATCTACATCTTCAATATTACAATATTTATCTATTGGTAGGTAACTGCAAACAGTTAGTGAAGTATTATTAAGAATAATCAAGGTAGTATTGCTTACATAGCTATTACACTTTCCTTGCTTAAAATTTATGATATTTCGGTTTTGTTGGATTATAAATTGAAAAATCACCAAAAATTATTAGTTGCATCATTATTTTCACTCACCAACTATATTAAAATTTTCTATCTTATAGTTTGCAATAATCATTAAATTGAGTAATAAAACCCTTTAAATTAATTACAGTTGTCTTCCTGCCAATTAAGTGCTTAGCAGCAGTTAGATATTTTCTTCAGCCATGGCCCACAAAAGAAGTGTATTATGGAACTATTTCACTATAAGTGATAGTGACCAGGCTTTGTGTAATATATGCAAACAAAATATTTCTTTCAAATCAACGATTTCTAATTTGAAAGGACATTTACTAAGAAAGCATATTTCTGTTTATACCCAATTAATTGGAGAAGGGAAAAAAACGAAGAGCAATCAGCCGCAGGATACAACTTCTGAGCCAGATCCTTCCACTTCTAACATACTTGTGGCACCGGATGTGAATACTACATTGTCCATCACATCCACTACTGTCGCTGCTCCCGAAGTTTTTACACAACCTGCAGCGTAGCGACATAGATTATTAGGATCTTATATTAAGAAAGTTTCTACGGGACAAAAACCAAAGATAGATAGAGATTTGCTCGATTTATTCATAATCGACTTTCAACCTTTCTCTATTGTGAAAGACACATTTAATTAAGTTTTTCAAAATTAATTAAATAGATACCAGGATATGATTTACCTTCAAGAAAAACATATCTTCTGTAATGATACCGGCATTGTATCACAAATGTTTGGAAAAAACCAAATTAAAAGTTCAAGATGCTGAATCTGTTAAGTTTTTATGAAAACTTAAAGAATTTTTATATTATAAAAATTTGGTTTTATGCTTGTTTCTTTTTCTAGAAGATTATGTTTTTACTTTTGAAATTTAAACACGCTAACTTTTAGTTAATTATTCATTTCTAAATGACTAAACTCTCTAAACTTTCTAATTTACCAAGTTTTATCATGTACTTACAACGTGGTTTGCTATTTTCTTTTCCCGTGATGTTTTTCTTATAATAACACTTGTGTCATCTGTTCACACCACCCAGACCATGTTTCCATAGTTTTTTCACTATAACTCGCTTTATTTGGGGGAATTTAAGCATTTTTCACTCTTTATGGTTATCATTTACCACCAGGCTACCATTTCATGTTCCGAGCACAGAGCAGTCACTAAGTTTTTTTAAGTTAAGAACCTAGGGTTAATGAAACTGGCACTCATCTGACAGAAAGCCTGACGTTTGCCACTGCACCCCTGAGGACTAGCGAGATGTTTAACGGAAGCTAGCTGGAGAAGCATCAGTGTCCTGCGCTGGGAGGTGCAAACTGCTGATGGAAGACTGGATAACAAATTTTGCTTCACAGCTATCTGCCAGTTCTGCAGGGTTCCCCAGCTCCGCTTACAATTGTGCATGGAAGTTATAAAAAAAATAAATGTTCTAGCATGTCTAGCATTAACATGGACATTAATCCAGATAAGACAAAATGCATGAGAATAGGAAGACGTCCCCGCCATGTTATGAGAGTACTGAGACTGAAAGGACAGATCTTAGAGCGGGTGCATGATTTTAAGTATGGGTGCCTGGATAAACGGAAGTGGCTATATCGATGGGGAGATATCGCAAAGACTGGGAGGAGCTGGAAGAATGTTCCACTCAATCCGGAAAGGCTTCCTCAACAAAAGAGAAGTGACGAAGAAGACAAAGATATCGGTCTACAAGTCAACGTTCCTGCCCATCCTATCTTACTCCTCCGAATCATGGACCCTTACCTCAAAACACAAAAGTCAGATCCAGGCAATGGAGATGAGATACTTGAGGAAGGTTGAAGGAAAGACAAGAGAGATAGGATCCGCAATACAACTATAAGATCGAACCTCGTGGTACAACCGGTAGAAACCATTCTAGAAGAAAATAAACTGAGATGGTTTGGGCAACTCCAAAGGATGAACATCGAAAGAACGGCAAGGATTACGTATGAGACGAGAGTGGACGGAAGAAGACCGAGAGAAAGACCACGGATCACCTGGGAGGAAGGTGTACGGGAAGCGTTCAGGAAGCGAGGAATGGACTGGAACAAGAGGAGAGAACTGGTACAAGAGAGGGATACCTGGGTCAAGCTATATAGAGGGCATCCCCACACTGCGCAGCGGTAGAAGGGGAAGGAATATGATGATGATGATGATTTATTGTAATAAAATGCAGTATTTTTATTTTATTTTTTTGGTTGTTCTTCTTACCTGGAAACCCAACATTGTTTCTACCAGAGGTCTTTCAGTTTTGTTGTGTTCGCATTGGTCCTCCATTATATCTTCCAGAGGTATTCCATCCTTGTTATCTTGTCAATATCAGCATGGCCAGAACAATAGCTCAGTTTCGATCAAAGGTGAGCACAGCTCAGAACAAACTTTCATCTATTTTGACCAAGGCACAGGCTGTGACTCCACAGGCTTCTGGGTCAAAGGAAAGAGCCCTCACCCTTTAGCTCTGTTAGAAACTACGTACTCTTCTGTCATGCCTACCATTGCATGTATTCAGAAGTTTCTACTCCAGATTTGACTGAGTCCGAGTACCAAGCAGCAATCCAGGAGTTAGATTCCCTGTACACGTAGGTTTTTGAGATTTTGCACCCTTTAACTTTAACTTTGACATCAGCTACTGGAGATCAGTCTAGCTTTCGACCCTTCCATAGCTTTTCTTTAAATGAAAGCAGTAGTAGTGCTCAGGACAACTCACTTGTCAATATGCCTTGGTTGAGTGTGCCAAGGTTTAGTGGGATTCCCCATGACTGGGAACTGTTGAATTCCAGATTTGTATCCCTCATTGGATCAAATAACAGTTTGAGTGCAATTCAGAAATTTCAATACCTGTTAGATGCCTTAGATGACACATCTAAAAGACTTATATCCCATCTTTCTTTGTCTGAGGTCAATTACAACCTAGCTTTTGAATTGCTAAAAGAGAAATACGATAATCCTTTGCGAGTTATTACTCATCATGCTACTCAGTTATTGAATCTGCCTAATGTCAGTGAAAATAATCATGAATCTATTCCTGCCTTCTTAGATTGTTTAAATGTCCACTTTCGTGCCATCCAGGTTATGGAGAATGTAAACGCATATGAAACCTTCTTTTTTGCCTACCTCCTTTCCAAATTCGATAAAAAACTATTAGCAAGTTTTGAAAATGGTTCCCAGTCTGGCAGATCCTTTCCTAGTTTAGATGCGGTTTGCAAATTTCTAAATCAAAAGAGGTTACATTGGGAGAACATGGAATCGTACCAACCTAAAGAACAAGCAAGTTCATCATCAAGTCCCTACAATCCTAGGTCAAGACAAAGGGGTAGGACAGGAGCGTTGGTCGTTTCCTCACCTGATGGTGTTTTTTCACGTCCTAGTTACTCTTGTCAATGTTGCCATAAGGGATCACACCCCTTGCATTCTTTTAAAGTTTTCATATCCAAGACGATACCAGGTCGCAATAAATGGATATCTGATCAAAGACGTTGTTACAATTGTCTTGGTTCTCACTTTGTTTCTCTATGTAAAAGTCAAAAAAGATTTAGGGTTTGCTCCAAAAAACATCATACGTTGCTGCATGAAGAATCTACCTCAGCTAGAAGTTACCAGATTCCAAGCCGAGAAGCCCTTCTCCTTCTCCACCTCCCGCCTCAGCAATGTGTGCTGCATCTAGTAATAATGGAGTCTGCGTTTTGTCGGCCACAGCTTTGGTTAAATTGGAAGTTCCTAACGCATACTGCAATACTGTGGTTAGAGCAGTAATTGATACTGCAGCGGCAGCATCATTTGTATCTCAGGCTACTGTAGATAGATGTTTCTGTCATCAAAGCTATTACTCCTGTAGGAGGTTTAGGTAGGCAAACATGTAATGCTAATGGCACTGTCAGTTTAAACATAAGAAATTTAGATCAACGCACTCTAGCTAAGCAACATTCCTTTTATGCTTTAAATTATATTGCCTTTGATACCCCTATAAACAAAGTTTCATCTACAGTTAAAGATCAACTGCGTGGCATTAATTTAGCAGATCCTTGGTTTGATTCTCCTGTTCCACTTGATTGCATATTAGGTGCAGATCTTGCTGTCCAGATATTTACAGGTTCTCCTGTGGCACTTGGTTCAGGACTACCTATGTACGTGCGAGATGTTTAACGGAAGCCAGCTGGAGATGCTGTGTCCTGCGCAGGGAGGTGCAAACTGCTGATAGAAGACTGGATAACAAATTTTGCTTCACAGCTATCTGCCAGTTCTGCAGGGTTCCCCAGCTCCGCTTACAATTGTGCATGAAAGTTATAAAAAAAAATAAATGTTCTGAACATAAAAACTAGTTGTGGTGTACACATAAAATAAATCTAATTACAAGAAATTAATCTTAAATCTGCAAGAAAATATAATCTAACTTCTAAATTACAATATTGAAATTAGCTGGCCAGCAAGCAAAAGAAATACATACTAATTTAGTATTATAAAGAACATTATTGGTTGATATAAAGGGTGTTTTTATTGGAGGTGTACAAGTTAAAATTATAATAAAACAAAGAAATATATTTTTAATATCAATGAAACGAACTTTATTGAATAGAAAACGTTATGACATTAATGTTGAAATATGATTTCAGCCATGTGGCCTCCACGGCTAGCGCGGACAAGGCGCAATATGGAACACCAATTTTCACAAACTTTTCTTACCATTTGCGGCCGTATTTCGCCAATAACTCTTCGAATGTTGATTTCGAGGTGTTCAATTGTCTGTGGTTTATCGAGTAGATACATAGACAAGTGACTTGACATAACCCGGAACAAATATCGGATCGGAGAACAAAATTTTGAATGGAAGTTCAATATCCATATCAATTTGTGCTTCAGCCCATTCGCCGAATTGGCGGCGCATGCGATGGTCTTTCGGCTTTAATTCCTGCACCAGTTAATCTTGAAAACTTTTAATCACAGTTACTTTCGTAAAATATTCCATAAAGTGGAAGGACACAACCCCAGTTGCTGAGAACGGCGACGAATCGATTGATTTGGAATATCTTCAATGCTTTCCTGTACAGCGGATACAGCTTCTTCAGTGCGCACTGTTCGGCGTCTCACGGGATGCACATTATCATTAAGAGTAAACGTGGTCCGAAAACGATCCATTGTTATTCGAATTAGCCGCTCTGAAGGACGATTATGTACACCGTAAAATGGACGAAGTGCCCGATAAGTTTGACGAACAGAACCATTATTTTGATAAAAAATTTCAACAATTTGCAAGCGTTGCTCTGGTGTAAGTCTAACCATAATGAAATGGCAAATCAAAATAAACAAAAAGCAACTATCAGCTGTTGAATATGTTATTAAATAAAGCAGTGTTGCTAACTCTAAGTTGTACACCTCCAAAAAAAAACACCCTTTATTTACGATGAGCGATACCAATACAAAGTTACCCACTCTGTAAGTGCGCTGATCCTGACTGCTGCGAAGTCGGTTCGCCTGCAGGCTAGCAGACAGCGAAGAGTAGACAGGAAGAGATGACGTCAGCGTTGACCACAGCATTCGCTCTAGGTTCTTGGAAAATTGTGTTGATGAAGGACTTCCTGATGTTGGAGGAGAAGAGGTCTCCGGAAAGGGCTAGTAGTGTAGCCAATATGGCGGTAAGCCGACAGAGGGCGGCCGTCTGGAAGCTGTCAAGGAAACACGCAAAGAGACAAAGGGACTTAAGCTGCCGGAGCTTATATAGGGCCTAGGAATTAGGCGCTGATAAAGGGTGGCAATGCGCGAAAACTTCGGAAAACCCAAAATACAAAATCTTTAAAATGAAGAAAAATAATATTTATAAGTACGGTAAAAATAAAAATTGGTGAATAGAGGTAGTTTTAGAGGTAATTGAACATAACTAAATAGTTAAAAGTGCTTAAAACGAGAAAAAAAAAAATGGAGGAAAAAACTTAGCGATTGCGCTGGCGCTGAGCACGATAGGGTAACCTGTCGGGAGGATAACCATAAAGAGTGAAAAATGCTTAAATTCCACCAAATGAAGCGATTTATAGTGAAAAAGCCCTGGAAACATGGTCTGGGTTGCGTGAGCAGATGACACAAGTGTATATTATAAGAAAAACATTACGGGAAAAGAAAATAGCAAACCACGTTGTAAGTACATGATAAAACTTGGTAAATTAGAATGTTTAGAGAGTTTAGTCATTTAGAAATGAATAATTAACTAAAAGTTAGCGTGTTTAAATTTCAAAAATAAAAACATAATCTTCTAGAAAAAGAAACAAGCTTAAAACCAAATTTTTATAATATAAAAATTCTTTAAATTTTCATAAAAACTTAACACTCCCACCCCCCAGAGTGGGAGAGTACAGGGTTGGATAGGTGAGTGCCAAGGAATGGAAAGAATGCAAGGCAGGCACACACTCCCCTGGCTCTGGTCATTAATAGAAACGAAGGAAAGAAACTAGTGAAAACGAAGGAAGTCATAAATACGAAGGAAAACAACTAGTGAAAACGAAGGAAGTCATTAAAGGATAATTTAGCTCTTGCTTTTGTGGAAAGAAAACTATTACTAAAGTTTTGTACTATGTACTCGATGATTTAGCAGCATCCATTGAGGAATATAAAGACTTAATACTCCCACCCCCAGAGGGGGAGAGAAGTTACCGAATGCAGTGCAGCAGAAAGAGTAAATATATCAAGAACCAAGAAAAATAAAATTAAATACCCATGACGAAGGAAACACACTTCTGGGTAAATAATTTGAAAACGTTAATCGCTTATTAGGAAGGAAATTAATTACTTAGTAAGAAATTGGAAACGAAGTAAAGCAATTACTAAATAAGAAGGAAATTAATTTGCGAACATGAAGGGAGTCAATTGCTTAATAGGAAGGAAATTAATTACTAAGTAATTGGAAACGAAGTAAAGCAATTTGTAAATACGAAGAGAATTAATGCAAAAAAGCGATACGAAGAAAAATTAATTACTAATAAGTAATTGGAAGATGAAGTAAATCCATTAGTAAATACGAAGAACACTGATGCAAAAAACGATACGAAGGAAAATTAATTATTAATAAGGAATTGGAAAATTAAGTAAATTAATTAGTGAATACGAAGAAAACTGATGCGAAAAATGATACAAAGGAAAATTAATTACTAATAAGTAATTGGAAAACGAAGTAAATCAATTAGTAAATAGGAAGAAAATTGATGCGAAAAAACGATACGAAGGAAAAATAATTACTAATAAGTAATTGGGAGTTAAAGAGTTTAAATTACCTTTATAGGCGGGTTCCAATAGAACATCTTTGGGACAATGCACAGCCCCTGTTCTATTTTGGAGCGGTCCCCATTTTTAAAGACATAATTAAAAAAAAAATAGTAATTATGCCAAGTAAAAAACAATATTACAGAAATGATAGAAACTATTGCAGGTATGATGGTATGGTATGCCTCGTAATTTGGAAAACACTGGTGTAAGGTTGAAAAAGTTATAAACATGTGAAGTGTGCATTATTGCAACACATAAATTTAGTACAGCCCAAAATTTTGAATGAGTTACCAAATAGCCACGATGTAGAGGGCCACTGAAAAATTTACTTGAGTTTCTACATCGTTTTCTGAAACTGAGGCAACTTATTCTATTTTCCAGCGATTCCGAAATTGAGTCATATAAGTTCTGAGAAGATTGTAATGTTTGGTATTACAAGATAAGGAAGTTTCCTCTGATTCGGGCAAAGAAAAGTTGGATCGACCTAATAAAAAATGAGCAGGAACCTGTAGAGACGGCTGCAGCGATGGGCTACCATTCCGCTTACTAGAGTTGATTTTATGTTGAACACTAGATGAGCTACTCGACGTAGTTGAATGTGATATAGTCAAACCCTGACCTTGATTGGAAGATTTTTCCCCATGATGAAGAAGATTCGAGGAAGTTTTATGTTGATGATGAGTGTGATAAGGGTTATGATGAATAGCAGCAGCATGTGCAGCAGCTGCAGCCAAGAGAGAATGATGCATAAAGGGATGATGATGATGCATCGCAGGAACAAACGCATGAGGGTGAGGCAAATGTGGAGACACTCTACTTAATGGCGAAAGATGTTGGGAAGGTACTGAAGGTAAATTAAGGGAAGATGATTTATCATGGTCTAGTGAAGGATAAACAGGAACAAGAATTGATTGAGCTAAAGGAGATTGCTTCCCACTTTAAGATGCTGGAGGAGCTGGAGGAGTGCTAACATTTGGTGGATAAGAGGTCAGCTGAATAGGAGACTGTGACTAGTGTAACATCCCCTATTGTTACTCTTTTATCTCACACTAGTACTATGGAAACTATTGTGCCAAAAGAAGAACCTCCAACTACAGGTACTACAACAACAGCTACCCAAAGTAGTGACAGTTTCGTTTCTTCCAATTCCTCATCTACTACAACTAATGAAAATCCATCGAGTTCTGCTGAACTTCCATCACAGTCTCCTATTCAGCTGACCTCTTATCCACCAAATGTTAGCACTACCCATCTATAGTTTATTTTTTATTTTATTTTATTGTAATAAACTGCAGTATTTTTATTTTATTTTTTTGGTTGTTCTTCTTACCTGAAAACCCAACAGAATCAGTCTGCATTACCACTGACTGTTGGACATCAACCAGCATGGAAAGTTATATTGGAAAGAAAGCTGCGGTAACAGCTTATTATATATTAAACAATTTTGAATTGGAATCAATCCTCCTGGAATGCTCCAATTTTACTGGCAACCATTCAGCCATCAACTTAGCTGATGGAATCAGAAATCTATTAGACGAATGGTCCCTGGCAGAAAAGGTTTGTATTAAATATAAAAATACTACTTGTCTCATTCGATCATTATAGTAAATATCTAATGCATTTTTTAATAATTTTTAGGTGAATTTTGCTGTGTCGGACAATGCCAGCAACATTACGAAGGCCATTGAAGAAATATTAAATTATAGGCATTATGGTTGCTATGCCCATAAATTAAATTTGATAGCGCAGAACAGTCTAAAAATAGAACAAATTCAAATTACTATAGAAAAAATAAAAAAAAATGTTTTACTGGAATAGGTTGAAGTATACCCGCTTTTTAACCCACCGGGTTCTTTTTAGTTTGTCAATCGAGATACCACTTCCCATACTTTACATATTGGCCGAACAAAAATATAGTAAAAAGACTCGAAGTTTTATCATGAAAAACGGACGCCTTTATAAGAAATATTTTTTAATGGGGAGCTCTACCCCAATTTTGGCTATACCTAAAATTTAGTAAACGAAATATTGCAAAATTTTCACGACTCCCTCTCAGGCCACGTCGGACTGTCGAAAACCCTAGAGAAAATTAGGACGCGTTACTCGTGGGAATCTATGACAAAAGACATTGAAAAGTATGTAAAGGGGTGTCTCGATTGTCAAACGAAAAAGAACCCGGTGGGTAAAAAGGCGGGTATACTTCAACATTTTCCAGTAAAACATTTATTCGAAAGAATAGACATAGATTTTATGGGTCCTTTTCCGAAAACCAGATCAGGTAACCGACACATTTTGGTTGCAACTGAGTATTTAAGTAAATGGGTTGAAACTAGAGCGACCCCTGACGTCAGCCAGTTGCAGATTTTTTATTAACAAGATAGTATGTCGTAACGGATGCCCTAATCAAATTTTAAGCGATAGAGGGAAATGTTTCATGTCAAAAATGGCACAGGAACTAATAATCGGATTAGGTAGTTTCCCTTCACATACGACTAGTTACAACCCTCGATGTCACGGCCTCACAGAAACACAAAATGCAACGTTAGCGGGAATTGAAGTTGAGCCATTACGTGAATAAAACTCAAACGGACTGGGACGAGTATCTACCCCTATGCAGCTTTGCCTACAACTCATCAGTACAAGACACGATAAAAGAAACGCCCTTTAAAATAATTTATGAACGAGACCCGATTTTACCAGCCGATACATCATTGAAACCTTTCGATGGTATGGAAGAAACATCGAAAAATTTGTTGGAAATGCTATCAGAAACGAGAGAAAACGCCAGAAAAAGAATAGAAAAGGCTTAAGTTAAACAGAAACGGATTCACGATCGAAAAAGAAAAAAACATTAAATTCCAACCTGGTGACAAAGAACTTGTTTTCACTCCACTTAGGAAGAAGGGTCTTAGCAGTAAATTTCTACATCGATGGATTGGACCGTCCGAAATTATTAGACAAATAGGACCATTAAATTATGAAATCCGAACAAAGAAGGGTAGAAAATCTAAAGTCGAGACAATACACGTACGGCGTATTAAACGATTTTTTGATCGTTGAAGAAAAAAAATGAGAAAATAGATCTGTACATTATACAAATTATAAGGTTTCATATTTCATTTTATGTTTCATTAAATCGTTGAATATTCTTTTTTCTTTGGAGAGAAGTGCGGAATCTAATGGTTAACGAACAGGAAATGGTGAATTTGCGTCTGCCAGGAAACAATAACGCCACCGAGCACTGAGCAAGCGGTCCCCCAGAAACGACGAAAACAAAATTGGGTATAGTAAGGCACGTGTTTGTAGTATTGTCTTCTTTCCGATGTTCATTGTTATTTTATTACTTTATCTTGTTTTCATAAAACGAATGTAAGATCGGTAAATGGGTTTATTTCGGGGGAAATAGCTCATTTTTCGGTGACGGTTATTTGGATTGTATCGATGAAGGCGTGTATAATTCTGATTTTTTATTTGATAAAGAAGATAGGTTAAAAGAATTATATTGCGGAGGCCTATTGTCGCGGATACGGAATCAGCGCCAACAGCTTCCCAGCCTAAGTCGGCGACCGATTCCAAGAAGGGAGACACAAAAGGGTAAGAGAAGCAGCCATCCTAGCCTAGTAATTGTCCCATCCTAGCAAAAAATTATCGGAGCAAAAAATTCCATTCAAAAAATTCAAAGATAACAAAAAGCGATTAGGTTTAGGAATCTATTATACTTAACTAATCTCAACTGTTTTTCCTGGTGACCAAATTTCAGTAGGGATTTTTGAAATAATGTTTATACTCCCGGCGATGTTTACAAAACTCGACTCATGACATATTACACCAATGATTGAACTTAGAATCTAAATTTTTGTTTTGTTTTTAATGTTCAGTACATGGTACTTTTGTATGTAAATGTTACAGTTAAATAAATTATTGCAAAAAACGAGTTTACTGCCGCTTGGTTTGTTTTTTCTGTTACAGGTCCCAACTTTACC
Organism: Aelia acuminata; assembly: GCA_911387785.2. Classification (NCBI taxonomy): domain Eukaryota; kingdom Metazoa; phylum Arthropoda; class Insecta; order Hemiptera; family Pentatomidae; genus Aelia; species Aelia acuminata. The sequence goes on from OU426980.1 coordinate 82,676,389, forward strand.
AACGAGGACGTATTCACGGAAGGGGGAATTGTCACGTGGAAAATCATAGCTGAAAAGCTAAGCAGGCCATTGAACCTGAGAGAAAGGGGGAACTCCTAGAAGAGGCTGGCCCAGCCGAGTAGAAGGGGCAGTCTAAGTCTGGGACAGGCAGAGTGAGGCTGAGGCAGGCCCTAACAGGCCAGGAGTGAGATTCTGAATCCTATAAGCCCATTCCATGAAGTCAACAGATAATAAGTAATTAGATTATAGTTGAAAAATCTGATATTTGAGTTAAACAAATTATATTTCGAGTACATCTTAGGCGCCGACTACTGGGGTGATCGAACTAGAATAAGAACACTTCAAACTTTTTATTTTCGATATATATTCAGTCAAGTTATATCTTTTGTTTGTCTGTTTATATTGGGGGGCAAATGGCAGGGGTAAAGGGGGGCTGAGGCGGAAGACGGGTGCGGGAGTCTTCCTCCCCTCATGTGGGAACATCAGGCTATAGTGCCCCACTCACTGTCTGTTGTTCCCCGCTTGCCCGATCCCCTGCAACGCCTACTGTCACCTCCTTGTGGTGCCCCCTGGGGAGTTGTTTACAACTCGCGAACGACAGAGGCGCTGGCACGGGACCAGTCCTCCTTAGGCCATGGTGGTAAGCCCCCGCCATCATGCCCTAAGTAGGAGCATCCGTAGGACAGATTGTCCGGCCCGCTATCCATTCGGGAGTTGAGGCGGTGATGCCAAATGGTACCACGGGGATGACGCTCACCCGGGCGTCATCGTTGGGTGGTGCCGGGACCCCTCGGGGTGCCCGGTACGGACGTGGTGGTCGTGGTTACTGAGACCACCAAGCGCCGACCTGTAAAGGTCATGAGTGTTTGTTGGGGTCAGGCTGGTTAGCAGGTTCTGTCCCCGTCCTCTCTCTCCTCGCCTCTTATGGTGCGGGGGTGGTCGGTGTAGGCCACTGGCTAGGTACGATCGCCCTTGGGCCGCCATGAGTGGATTAACGAGATTCCCTCTGTCTGTTTATATTCGCTCACTGTACTGTCACCCCTCTCCTTAAAGCTACAAGTCCAATGTGACACACGGATCTTTGGGCAAGGGTTGTGTGGTAATTAATCAAACTAAATACTATTTACACCATTTATTATTTACAAAAAACCATCTACAGGTCCCAACTACCAAAAAGTACTCCTGGCCTATTGGTGCCTGCCTCAGCCTCAATCTGCCTGTCCCACACTTAGACTCTCTCCATCTCAAATTTTATTTTCGATATATATTCAGTCAAGTTATATCTTTTGTTTGTCTGTTTATATTTGGGGGGCAAATGGCAGGGGTAAAGGGGGGCTGAGGCGGAAGACGGGTGCGGGAGCCTTCCTACTCTCATGTGGGAACATCAGGCTATAGTGCCCCCCTCACTGTCTGTTGTTCCCCGCTTGCCCGATCCCCTGCAACGCCTATTGTCACCTCCTTGTGGTGCCCCCTGGGTAGTTGTTTACAACTCGCGAACGACAAAGGCGCTGGCACGGGACCAGTCCTCCTTAGGCCATGGTGGTAAGCCCCCCATCATGCCCTAAGTAGGAACATCCGTAGGACAGGTTGGTGAGCAACCACCTGTCCGGCCCGCTATCCATTCGGGAATTAAGTCGGTGATGCCAAATGGTACCATGGGGATGACGCTCTCCCGGGCGTCATCGTTGGGTGGTGCCAGGACCCCTAGGGGTGCCTGGTACGGAAGTGGTGGTCGTGACAAACGCCGACCTGTACAGGTCATGAGTGTTTGTTGGGTCAGGCTGGTTAGCAGGTTCTGTCCCCTTCCTCTCTCTCTTTGCCTTCCATGATAGGGAGGCGGTCGGTGTAGGTCACCGGCCAGGTACGACCGCCTTCGAAGTCGTGGGGTGCGCAACGTTGTCTGTTTATATTCGCTCACTGTACTGTCACCCCTCTCCTTAAAGCTACAAGTCCAATGTGACAAGGGTTGTGTGGTAATTAATCAAACTAAATACAATTTACACCATTTATTATTTACAAAAAAACATGTTACAACCATTTTACAGGTCCCAACTACCAAAAAGTACTCCTGGCCTATTGGTGCCCGCCTCAGCCCCAATCTGCCTGTCCCACACTTAGACTCTCTCCATCTCAGACTCGGACCCCATCAGACAGTCTGTCTCTCCACGACCTAGACTGCCCCTTCTACTCGGCTTATAGGAGTTCCTCCTCTCTCTCAGGTTCAATGGCCTGCTTAGCTTTTCAGCTATGATTTTCCACGTGACAACTCCCACCTCACACATACAAAAGTACCATGTACTGAACCTTAAAACCAAAACATAAGAAGTAAGAAATAACAAAGAAAATGATGCGGTGAGGTTCCACGATTTGAGTTTTTTTTATTTAATCACTTTTTTGTTGTTTTTTTACTTTCACTTACCTATATATGAAATATATAGTAAGTGGAAGTATTGCGATCGTGAAAATTTTCGACTTCCGGTTTTCAACGGAAATACACGTTTTGGGGTCCCCTGAGTCAAAATAACCAAGTCCCGCGAAATGGTCTGTGTGTGTGTGTGTCTGTGTGTGTGTGTGTGTGTGTGTGTGTGTATGTGAACAGACTAGCTCAAAAACTATAAACCGTGCGAACCTGAAATTTGGTATTTAGAGTATGTATAAGCCTGCGATGTGACAGCAAAAATTTCATCAAATTCGCTCAAAGGGAGGGGGTACTTTATTTAATAACTTTTTAAGTTTTTTTCGATTTTCTCAAAAACGGCTCTAACGATTTTGATTAAACTGAGTATTTGAACTATTTATATGCCTGAAATATGACTGTAAAAATTTCATCAAAATTGATCAACCGGATGGGGGACTTTACTTAATAAATTTTGTATCATTTTCACATGTTTTTTTTATTTACTCAAAAACGGTTTTAACGATTTTGATCAAACTGAGTATTTGATCTATTTATAAGCCTGAAATATGACTGTAAAAATTTCATCAAAATTGATTAACCGGATGGGGGACTTTACTTAATAAATTTTGTATCATTTTCACATGTTTTTTTTTATTTACTCAAAAACGGTTTTAACGATTTTGATCAAACTTGGTATTTTATGTATTTATTTGCCCGAGATATGACTATAAAAATTTCATTAAAATTGATCTACGGGAGGGGGGGCTTTACTTAATAAATTTTGTATCATTTTCACGGTTTTTTTTTTATTTACTCAAAAACGGCTTTAACTATTAACAAAAATAAGATATGAATGTAGAAAAATGTGTGACTTTGGGAAATGATATTTAGCAAAACACGTCAATTTCTAATCTAAGTAAGTTGGTAAGTGAAAGTTGTGTGTTGCGCGCACGCACCAGATTTTTTTAATTTTTGTTTTGGTTTTAAGGTTCAGTACATGGTACTTTTGTATGTATGAGGGGGAAGCTGTCACGTGGAAAATCATAGCTGAAAAGCTAAGCAAGTCTAGGTCGTGGAGAGACAGGCTGTCTGATGGGGTCCGAATCTGAGATGGAGAGAGTCTAAGTGTGGGACAGGCAGATTGAGGCTGAGGCAGGCACCAATAGGCCAGAAGTACTTTTTGGTAGTTGGGACCTGTAGATGGTTTTTTGTAAATAATAAATGGTGTAAATAGTATTTAGTTTGATTAATTACCACACAACCCTTGCCCAAAGATCCGTGTGTCACATTGGACTTGTAGCTTTAAGGAGAGGGGTGACAGTACAGTGAGCGAATATAAACAGACAAACAAAAGATATAACTTGACTGAATATATATCGAAAATAAAAAGTTTGAAGTGTTCTTATTCTAGTTCGATCACCCCAGTAGTCGGCGCCTAACATGTACTCGAAATATAATTTGTTTAACACAGATATCAGATTTTTCAACTATAAACTAATTACTTATTATCTGTTGACTTCATGGAATGGGCTTATAGGATTCAGAATCACAGAAACCATAAAAACGATAAAGTTTATAGAGAGATGAAAGTCTTTATACAGGTCCCAAATACCAAAGAGAGAGGGTCTCATTACTCATAAATACTTGGGCCATTCATAAACTCGATACTCGGGGCTACGATACTACTCGAATCTCACTCCTGGCCTGTTGGGGCCTGCCTCAGCCCCTCTCTCTCAGGTTCAATGGCCTGCTTAGCTTTTCAGCTATGATTTTCCACGTGACAATTCCCCCTTCCGTGAATACGTCCTCGTTACAGAAAAAACAAACCAAGCGGCAGTAAACTCGTTTTTTGCCATAATTTATTTAACTGTAACATTTACATACAAAAGTACCATGCACTGAACCTTAAAAACCAGGGTTTGGAATTAACTCTTATTTTCTGGGAAAGAGAATAAAAGTCAAATCAGGACTTTTATATTTCTAATAAATAAATAAAAATCACATCATGACTTTTATATTTCGGGCCAGAAAATAAAAGTCCTGATATGATCTTTATCACAATGATACCTAATATAAAAGTCAAAGCTCGATTTTCATTATTTAAGGATGAATTTATTAGCTTTTTTTATTGGATTTCTCCATATTGGTGTATATTATTGGGTTAACCGTTTTTATGGAAATTTATAGGATATAATAAATTACCTTACATCGATCTTAAGATCGATTATTATATTATCAAGGCTGCTAATAATGAAAAAAAAATCCATACACAACCTAAGGCTCGCTCAGGTATCGATTGCAACTTATCCGATATTTACAATATTGGGGTCGATTTATAGGTTAATTGGGGTGCTGATTCTGAAAATGATCGATTTTTCAATAACGCGCTCAGGTATCGATTTATTTCAAGTTACGCGATATAAATGATATTAAGGTCCATTCATAGGTTATTTGAGGTGCTGAATTTGAAAATGATGTCAATTTTTCGATAATGCGCTCAGGTATCGATTTATTTCAAGTTACGCGATATAAACGATATTGGGATCCACTCCTAGGTTATTTAAGAAGCTGAATTTAAAAACGATGTCGATTTTTCGATTACGCGCTCAGGTATCGATTTATTTCAAGTTACGCGATATAAACGATATTGGGGTTCACTCATAGATTATTTGAGGTGCTGAATTTAAAAATGATATCGATTTTTCGATTACGCGCTCAGGTGTCGATTTATTTCAACTTACGCGATATAAACAATATTGGGATCCACTCACAGGATATTCGAGGTGCTGAATTTGAAAATGATATCGATGTTTGGATTACGTGCTCAGGTATCGATTTATTACAACTTACACGATATAAACGATATTAAGGTCCACTCCTAGGTTGTTAGAGGTGGTGAATTTGAAAATGATATTAATTTTTCGATTACGCGCTCAGGTATCGATTTATTTCAAGTTACGCGATATAAAAGATATTGGGGTCGATTTATAGGTTAATTGGGGTGCTAATTCTGAAAATGATCGATTTTTCAATAACGCGCTCAGGTATCGATTTATTTCAAGTTACGCGATATAAATGATATTAAGGTCCACTCATAGGTTATTTGAGGTGCTGAATTTGAAAATGATGTCGATTTTTCGATTACGGGCTCAGGTGTCGATTTATTTCAACTTACGCGATATAAACAATATTGGGATCCACTCACAGGATATTCTAGGTGCTGAATTTGAAAATGATATCGATGTTTGGATTACGTGCTCAGGTATCGATTTATTACAACTTACACGATATAAACGATATTAAGGTCCACTCCTAGGTTGTTAGAGGTGGTGAATTTGAAAATGATATTAATTTTTCGATTACGCGCTCAGGTATCGATTGATTTCAACTTACGCGATATAAACGATATTGGGATCCACTCATAGTATATTCGAGGTGCTGAATTTGAAAATGATGTCGACTTTTTGATTACGCGCTCAGGTATCATTTAATACTATTTGGGTTAATGAAGCTTAAACCATTGGGTTAAGGAAGGTGCTGAATTTGGAAATGACATAGTTTTTACGATAAGCGCTTAGTTATCGATATATTACAACCTACACGATGATAACGATACTGTGGTCATAAATTGCATACATTTTATTAAATATTTTCATAAAATTAGTCATTTGCGAATAGTTTATATCGTGTATGTTGTAATAAATCGATACCTAAGCACGAAATCCAAACATCGATATCATTTTCAAATTCAGCACCTCGAATATCCTATGAGTGGACCCCAATATCGTTTATATCGCGTAACTTGAAATAAATCGATACCTGAGCGCGTAATCGAAAGATCGACATCACTTTCAAATTAAGCACCTCAAATAACCTATGAGTGGACCCCAATATCATTTATATCGCGTAACTTGAAATAAATCGATACCTGAGCGCGTAATCGAAAAATCGACATCGTTTTTAAATTCAGCATCTCAAATAACCTAGGAGTGGATCACAATATCGTTTATATCGCGTAACTTGAAATAAATCGACACCTGAGCGCGTAATCGAAAAATCGATATCATTTTTAAATTCAGCATCTCAAATAACCTGTGAGTGGATCCCAATATCGTTTATATCGCGTAACTTGAAATAAATCGATACCTGAGCGCGTAATCGAAAGATCGACATCATTTTCAAATTAAGCACCTCAAATAACCTATGAGTGGACCCCAATATCATTTATATCGCGTAACTTGAAATAAATCGATACCTGAGCGCGTAATCGAAAAATCGACATCGTTTTTAAATTCAGCATCTCAAATAACCTAGGAGTGGATCCCAATATCGTTTATATCGCGTAACTTGAAATAAATCGATACCTGAGCGCGTAATCGAAAAATCGATATCATTTTCAGAATCAGCACCCCAATTAACCTATAAATCGACCCCAATATTGTAAATATCGGATAAGTTGCAATCGATACCTGAGCGAGCCTGAGGTTGTATATCGATATTTTTTTCATTATCAGCAGCCTTGATAATCCAATAATCGATCTTAAGATTGATATAAGGTAATTTATTATACCCTATAAATTTCCATAAAAACGGTTAACCCAATAATGTACACCAATATGGAGAAATCCGATAAAAAAGCTAATAAATTCATCCTTAAATAATGAAAATCAAGCTTTGACCTTTATATTAGGTATCATTGTGATAAAGATCATATCAGGAATTTTATTTTCTGGCCCGAAATATAAAAGTCATGATGTGATTTTTATTTATTTATTAGAAACATAAAAGTCCTGATTTGACTTTTATTCTCTTTCCCAAAAAATAAGAGTTAATTTCAAACCCTGTTAAAAACAAAACAAAAATTTAGATTCTTAGTTCAATCATTGGTGGAATATGTCATGAGTCGAGTTTTGTAAACATCGCCGGGAGTATCCCACATATATTATTTCACAAAGCGTAAAAATCGGTTTTTCATGAATTATAAGGTCCTGTCGTGCCCAAATGCCACAAATGTGGTATTGTTGGATTCAGAATTTCACGGAGCTTTTGCGAATTGCATTCTCAGTGTTCATTTTTTGGTCCAAAATAAAATATCGACCTAAACGTACTGATTCAACGGATCGAAACGAATCAAATTGGGTTTTATAAATATATAAAGTATATATATATACGAGTATTAAGATCCAGTTTAGTTCTCACGAACTAAACTGGGGTTGGTGTTTTAAAGTCCTAAAACCTACCATTTTTGAGATAACGCCTGGGTTAGGGCCCTCCGCCGCACGTGGTCAACTACTTATTGTATTACGTTGTGCAGCGTTAGGTCCTGTCGTCCAAGTGTTAGGTCCTGTCGTGCCTAGGTTCTATAAATGTTGTTTCGTCTGATTTAGACTTAAGTGTAGCGTTGGAAAATTGCACTCTCACAATTAGCAGTTACAGTATACTCCCACTTAACCGGTTCCTGATTAATCGATTCTTCGGATAAACTGACGGACGCTGTAAAAGATAAAAAATTCTTTTTAAAATCAATAAAAGCATTTATAACTTTGTCATATTCTCAATCACTGGTCAAAAATGTTGTTAAAATTTGTATTAGGTTGTGGTTCGATAGATCTTAAATAAATTAAAATGTAGGCAAAAAGGCTTTTGTCTTTTATTTTTTGACCGAACTCCAGTAAAACAAATCTCTTCGAAGTTAAATTGATTTTGAAACGAAATCCCTATCCTCCATTTATTTCATTAAAAAAATTAAAAAAGAAATTAAGAAGAAATAGCTTCCTATATTTCGACAAGACCGACGAAATGAAATTAAGGTGCGTTGAAACGAAAAATTAATAAAAGATTTGATGAAAACTGAATAGATTGATAGTGTAAATTTTCGTAAATTGCTAAATAAAATTGGCCCAAAAAAGTTGTCTTTAAATAATATCTTTATAGCCTTTGTAAAATAGGTATTGAGTTGTATTTGGGTTTTATCGCAATATAGAAGTTATAATAATATATTTTGTTGTTTTTTTACTTTCACTTACCTATATATGAAATATATAGTAAGTGGAAGTATTGCGATCGTGAAAAAATTCGACTTCCGGTTTTCAACGGAAATACACGTTTTGGGGTCCCTTGAGTCGAAATGACCAAGTCCCGCGAAATGGTCTGTGTGTTTGTGTGTGTGTGTGTGTGTGTGTGTGTGTGTGTGTGTGTGTGTGTGTGTGTGTGTGTGTGTGTGTGTGTGTGTGTGTGTGTGTGGTTGTTTGTGTGTGTGTGTGTGTGTGTGTGTGTGTGTGTGTGTGTGTGTGTGTGTGTGTGTGTGTGTGTGTGTGTGTGTTTGTGTGTTTGTGTGTGTGTGTGTGTGTGTGTGTGTGTGTGTGTGTGTGTGTGTGTGTGTGTGTCTGTGTGTGTGTGTGTGTGTGTGTGTGTGTGCGATCCTGAAATTGGGTATTTAGTGTAGGTATATGCCCGCGATGTGACAGCATAAATTTCATCAAAATTACTTAAAGAGAGGGGGTACTTTACTTAATAACTTTTTACGTTTTTTTCGATTTTCTCAAAAACGGCTCTAACGATTTTGATTAAACTGAGTATTTCATCTATTTATATGCCCGAGATATGACTGTAAAAATTTCATCAAAATTGATTAACCGGAGGGGGGACTTTACTTAATAAATTTTGTAACATTTTCACGTGTTTTTTTTATTTACTCAAAAAAGGCTTTAACGATTTTGATCAAACTGGGTATTTGATGTATGCATAAGCCAAAGATGTGATAGCCAACATTTCACCAAAATTGATCAACCGGAGGGGGGACTTTACTTAATAAATTTTGTATCATTTTCACGGGGTTTTTTATTTATTTCTTATCTAAATCTAAATCTAAATCTAAGTAAGTTGGTAAGTAAAGTTGTGTGTTGCGATATACGATATACTATATATGAAATATATCTGTGTGTCTGTGTGTCTGTGTGTCTGTGTGTGTGTGTGTGAACAGACTAGCTCAAAAACTATAAACCGTGCGATCCTGAAATTGGGTATTTAGTGTAAGTATATGCCCGCGATGTGACAGCATAAATTTCATCAAAATTACTTAAAGGGAGGGGGTAATTTACTTAATAACTTTTTACGTTTTTTTCGATTTTCTCAAAAACGGCTCTAACGATTTTGATTAAACTGAGTATTTGATCTATGTATATGACCGAGATATGACTGTAAAAATTTCATCAAAATTGATTAACCGGAGGGGGGACTTTACTTAATAAATTTTGTAACATTTTCACGTGTTTTTTTTATTTACTCAAAAAAGGCTTTAACGATTTTGATCAAACTGGGTATTTGATGTATGCATAAGCCAAATATGTGATAGCCAACATTTCACCAAAATTGACCAACCGGAGGGGGGACTTTACTTAATTAATTTTGTATCATTTTCACGTGTTTTTTTTATTTACTCAAAAACGGCTTTAAAGATTTTGATCAAACTGGGTATTTGATGTATGTATATGCCAAAGATGTGATAGCCAACATTTCATCAAAATTGATTAACCGGAGGGGGGACTTTACTTAATAAATTTTGTAACATTTTCAAGTGTTTTTTTTATTTACTCAAAGAAGGCTTTCACGATTTTGATCAAACTGGGTATTTGATGTATGCATAAGCCAAAGATGTGATAGCCAACATTTCATCAAAATTGATTAACCGGAGGGGGGACTTTACTTAATAAATTTTGTAACATTTTCAAGTGTTTTTTTTATTTACTCTAAGAAGGCTTTCACGATTTTGATCAAACTGGGTATTTGATGTATGCATAAGCCAAAGATGTGATAGCCAACATTTCACCAAAATTGATCAACCGGAGGGGGGACTTTACTTAATAAATTTTGTAACATTTTCAAGTGTTTTTTTTATTTACTCTAAGAAGGCTTTCACGATTTTGATCAAACTGGGTATTTGATGTATGCATAAGCCAAATATGTGATAGCCAACATTTCACCAAAATTGACCAACCGGAGGGGGGACTTTACTTAATTAATTTTGTATCATTTTCACGTGTTTTTTTTATTTACTCAAAAACGGCTTTAAAGATTTTGATCAAACTGGGTATTTGATGTATGTATATGCCAAAGATGTGATAGCCAACATTTCATCAAAATTGATTAACCGGAGGGGGGACTTTACTTAATAAATTTTGTAACATTTTCAAGTGTTTTTTTTATTTACTCAAAGAAGGCTTTCACGATTTTGATCAAACTGGGTATTTGATGTATGCATAAGCCAAAGATGTGATAGCCAACATTTCATCAAAATTGATTAACCGGAGGGGGGACTTTACTTAATAAATTTTGTAACATTTTCAAGTGTTTTTTTTATTTACTCTAAGAAGGCTTTCACGATTTTGATCAAACTGGGTATTTGATGTATGCATAAGCCAAAGATGTGATAGCCAACATTTCACCAAAATTGATCAACCGGAGGGGGGACTTTACTTAATAAATTTTGTATCATTTTCACGGGGTTTTTTATTTACTCAAAAACGGCTTTAACGATTAATAAAAATAAGATATGAATGTAGAAAAATGTGTGACTTTGGGAAATGATATTTAACAAAACACGTCAATTTCTTATCTAAGTAAGTTGGTAAGTAAAGTTGTGTGTTGCGCGCACGCACCAGATTTTTTACCGGAGGGGGGACTTTACTTAATAAATTTTGTACTCAAAAAAGGCTTTAACGATTTTGATCAAACTGGGTATTTGATGTATGCATAAGCCAAATATGTGATAGCCAACATTTCACCAAAATTGATTAACCGGAGGGGGGACTTTACTTAATTAATTTTGTATCATTTTCACGTGTTTTTTTTATTTACTCAAAAACGGCTCTAACGATTTTGATTAAACTGAGTATTTGATCTATTTATATGCCCGAGATATGACTGTAAAAATTTCATCAAAATTGATTAATCGGAGGGGGGACTTTACTTAATAAATTTTGTACCATTTGCACGTGTTTTTTTAATTACTCAAAAACGGCTTTAACGATTTTGATCAAACTGGGTATTTGACGTATGTATATGTTAAAGATGTGATAGCCAGCATTTCATCAAAATTGCTCAAACGGAACACTTTATTTCTTAACTATTTTTGCAATTTTTACCTTTTTTTCGATTTTCTCAGAAACGGCTTTAACGATTTTCATCAAATTCGTCATGTTTAATGAAAATTAGGTGTCCTTTAATATCAGGTAAGCTTTATCATTATTAAAATGTTCTGGGGGGGTTTAAATGGGGTAGGGGCCTTTTTTGTTTGTTCGCTTTTGTTTATATGGAGAAATAAACTGTCTCTCATTACGCCTAAAAATAAAAAATGGCTAAATATGAGATATGATAAAAACCAAGTAAACATATAGAGGAAAAAAAAAGAAAAATATTCAGTCAACTCATACAAAACGTTGAGCCCACGCAGGACGCTTTTAATGACAGACCATTGTTCATAATTAATGCCCTACTGTTCATTTAATGGAAATGATTTGTTTCATGGGAAGTAAATGAAATATTCAACAAGTATATAGAGAATTATAAAATCAGTCGACTTGGAGTATTATGCTTGCATTGCCGAATTATCTCAAGTAAAAACTTTTATTTAATAATAAAAGAAATTAGTGTTTGTTATAGAGCAAATGAAAACAAAAATAAGAAATGAATATGGAAAAATGTGTAACTGAGTGAGAAGTGGCATTAACACAACGCATTAATTTCTAATCTAAGTTGGTAAGTGAAAGTTGTGTGTTGCGCGCACGCACCAGATTTTTTTTTTTCTTATTCAAAAACGGCTCTAACTATTTTGATCAAACTTGGTATTTGATGTATTTATATGCCAAAGATGTGATAGCTAACATTTCATCAAAATTGGTCTAACGAAGGGGACCACAACAACGCATTAATTTATAATCTAAGTAAGTTGGTAAGTGAAAGTTGTGTGATGCGAGCACGCACCAGATTTTTTTGTTTTGTTTTTACGCTTTTCCGGATTGACGGGCTCTCTCGCTTAAACGGCGAATGTATCCGTTCCGACGAGGACGGGCTGTGGGGGCTGGAGCCCCTCCCATTGGAAAATGTTTTGTCATTTAAAGATAGAATTTGACTTTTCTTAAAGTAAGGAAGCAAATTAAAGACTGAAAATGTGCAGAATAGATAGAATTTTAGTTGTGGGAAGGTGAAAAATCGGATCGGCAGATCCAAATGAAGGGCTGTGGGCCTGCAGCCTCCCCTTTACAATCGGCTGGATCCGCCCATGACTGTAGTCCAAAATATTTATAAAATCTATTAATGGTGATTCATTAGATCACGGTGGAACAACTTTGGGTTTATCAATTTATCTTTTTTATAGCGGGAATTTCAGAAAACTAAATTATCGAAATAAGAAAAATGCATTTCAATGGTTTCTATGCGGGCTTTATGACCCATACAGGTTCCACGCAAATGACCAGGCGTTTTAAATCTCTAAAACTTATTGTTTTTATGAAAAGGAATGGATTAGGCCCCTCAGCTTCACGGGGCTACATATTGTTTTGTTGCCTCTCCTCTCCATTGTCAGAAAGATAACCGTAAAAAACATCTTATGAACTGATTTTGAAAAAAACAAAATAAGAAGGATAGTTAAAATCAGAATGTAGAAAGATTAATTTCCAAGACTATACAAGATTCTTAGTGATTTCATATATTCCAGGAAGACTATAGGAAACTGTTTTGTAGAGAAAAATTTCAGAAAATGAAGTTCTTCCTTAACTATTAAAAGAAAAATAATTTATTCTTCCTTGCTGTAGAAAAATAATTTCACCTTAAGGCCGGGGGGTTGGAGAGGGGGATGAACAGGCAAAAAAAAATTTCATTTCATAGTTATGTTAAACCACAAGTAAAATCTGATACAAATCTTCGTGCGAAGTGCTTCGCACGGGTCCACCTAGTAAACATTATTTCAAAAATCCCTACTGAAATTTGGTCACCAGGATAAACAGTTGAGATTAGTTAAGCATAATAGATTCCTAAACCTAATCGCTTTTTGTTTTCTTTGAATTTTTTGAATGGAATTTTTTGCTCCGATAATTTTTTGCAAGGATGGGACAATTACTAGGCTAGGATGGCTGCTTCTCTTACCCTTTTGTGTCTCCCTTCTTGGAATTGGTCACGACTTAGGCTGGGAAGCTTTTTGCGCTGTTTCCGTATCCGCGACAATAAGCCTCCGCAATATAATTCTTTTAACCCATCTTCTTTATCCAATAAAAAATCAGAGTTATACACGCCTTCATCGATACAATCCAAATAACCGTCACCGAAAAATCAGCTATTTCCCCCGAAATAAACCCATTTACCGATCTTACATTCCTTTTATGAAAACAAGATAAAGTAATAAAATAATAATGAAATCGGAAAGGTGACGATACTACAAACACGTGCCAAATTACTGACTAAAATTAGGTGGTATTCATTTTCATGAATCGTCCAAAGATCAGAATTTATATGTGGTACCGTGAGATTCTACGTTTCATTTAAAAACTGTGACAGATAGGAAAATTTAGATTCTAAGTTCAATCATTGGTGGAATATGTCATGAGTCGAGTTTTGTAAACATCGCCGGGAGTATAAACATTATTTCAAAAATCCCTACTGAAATTTGGTCACCAGGATAGACCGTTGAGATTAGTTAAGCATAATAGATTCCAAAACCTAAGCGCTTTTTGTTTTCTTTGAATTGTTTTATTGGAATTTTTTGCCCCGACAATTTTTTGCTAAAATCCTTTAATAATCAAAAAGGGGATAAACACCTTGACCGCAATCAAGACCGTAATCCTTATCTTGCAACCGCATCTGATATTTACTCAACGTTGCAGGATCCTAAATTGTATTTTACTGACAATTACCTTACTATACCCGATTATGTTTTTTCGTCGTTTCTAGGTGACCGCTTGCTCAGTGCTCGGCGGCGTTATTGTTTCCTGGCAGACGCAAATTCACCATTTCCTGTTCGTTAACCATTAGATTCCGCACTTCTCTCCAAAGAAAAAAGAATATTCAACGATTTAATGAAACATAAAATGAAATATGAAACCTTATAATTTGTATAATGTACAGATCTATTTTCTCATTTTTTTTCATCAACGATCAAAAAATCGTTTAATACGCCGTACGTGTATTGTCTCGACATTAGATTTTCTACCCTTCTTTGTTCGGATTTCATAATTTAATGGTCCTATTTGTCTAATAATTTCGGACGGTCCAATCCATCGATGTAGAAATTTACTGCTAAGACCCTTCTTCCTAAGTGGAGTGAAAACAAGTTCTTTGTCACCAGGTTGGAATTTAATGTTTTTTTCTTTTTCGATCGTGAATCCGTTTCTGTTTAACTTGAGCCTTTTCTATTCTTTTTCTGGCGTTTTCTCTCGTTTCTGATAGCATTTCCAACAAATTTCTCGATGTTTCTTCCATACCATCGAAAGGTTTCAATGATGTATCGGCTGGTAAAATCGGGTCTCGTTCATAAATTATTTTAAAGGGCGTTTCTTTTATCGTGTCTTGTACTGATGAGTTGTAGGCAAAGCTGCATAGGGGTAGATACTCGTCCCAGTCCGTTTGAGTTTTATTCACGTAGTGGCTCAACTTCAATTCCCGCTAACGTTGCATTTTGTGTTTCTGTGAGGCCGTGACATCGAGGGTTGTAACTAGTCGTATGTGAATGGAAACTACCTAATCCGATTATTAGTTCCTGTGTCATTTTTGACATGAAACATTTCTCTCTATCGCTTAAAATTTGATTAGGGCATCCGTGACGACATACTATCTGTGTTAATAAAAAATCTGCAACTGGCTGAGATGTCAGGGGTCGCTCTAGTTTCAACCCATTTACTTAAATACTCAGTTGCAACCAAAATGTGTCGGTTACCTGATCTGGTTTTCGGAAAAGGACCCATAAAATCTATGCCTATTCTTTCGAAAAAATGTTTTACTGGAAAATGTTGAAGTATACCCGCCTTTTTACCCACCGGGTTCTTTCTCGTTTGACAATCGAGACACCCCTTCACATTCTTTTCAATGTCTTTTGTCATAGATTCCTACGAGTAACGCGTCCTAATTTTCTCTAGGGTTTTCGACTGTCCGACGTGGCCTGAGAGGGGGTCGTCGTGTAAATTTTGCAATATTTCGTTTACTAAATTTTAGGTATAGCCAAAATTGGGGTAGAGCTCCCCATTAAAAAATATTTCTTATAAAGGCGTCCGTTTTTCATGATAAAACTTCGAGTCTTTTTACTATATTTTTGGTCGGCCAGTATGTAACGTATGGGAAGCGGTATCTCGATTGACAAACTAAAAAGAACCCGGTGAGTAAAAAAGCGGGTATACTTCAACCTATTCCAGTAAAACATTTTTTTTTATTTTTTCTATAGTAATTTGAATTTGTTCTATTTTTAGACTGTTCTGCGCTATCAAATTTAATTTATGGGCATAGCAACCATAATGCCTATAATTTATAATTGCATCCTTTTAAACACCCCAACAGGTCGTCAATTCTGGGAAGAGGATACCGATCTAATATAACTTTCAAAACTCTCTTCTTAATTAAAACCACCGGACTCGCGTAATTTGACCGACTTGGCCTAATTACTTTTGCAGCCAACATTTCTTCTAATTGTCCCTTTATTATATCCCTTTCTTTAGGTGACACCCTATATGGCGGTTTATGGGGATTTCATCTGTTGTTTCGATTTTCATTTCCCCTTCCGAACCCCTGATTAAATTTCTTATATCACTGATGAAAACGTCTTGATATTTCGTTAACAGGTCAATTAGATATTTCTTTTGAACGTGAGGAAGGTCCGGGTTGACGTTAAATGGTAGGTCGTCAGTGGGAGAACAATTGTCATGTAAGCTGAGCATTTTAACCGGTAATAAGAGCCCGTCGTGGCAATTTCCTTCCCCTTCCTCGTCTGTCTCTACTCCATTCAATCCCACGATTACGATTAAAGGGTCGAAATAAAATTTTTCATCTGATCTGGGAGTTTTTATCGACAAATACCTACCTCTGTTCTAAGTTAATCTTTGACTTATATTTTTCTAAAAAATCTAAACCTAAAATACCCTGTAAACACAGATAGAACCAAAGAATTTCAATTTGTGTCTGAAACTTTATTTGCAAAACAACTAGTTTTTCTCTTACGCAATCTGTAGTTAGGATTCTTTTTACAGTATTTCCTCTGACGGCCAAATTTTTACACAAAAAACATTTTACTTTCTTAACTGCAGTATCGAGCTTGGCCTGGAACGCTACTGCAATTAGTTTGGGCAATTTCTGGCGTAATGGCCCGGTTTGGAGTATTTAAAACAAATTACTGTACCATCATGATTTCTAGATGTTATATTCCAATTGTGTGATTCGGATTTAACGTATGGTTTTTTGTAATTATTATTTTTAGAATAAAAGTTAGATCTGTTATGCTCACCTCTTTTTACCAGCTCTACGAGTTGGGCCCTGATTTCCTCAATGTCTCGGCTAAGATCCGAGGCGCTGCTTCGGCTTTTTCCCTCTACCTTTCGCCTTTCCACCAGGAATGTAGCGGCTTCCGCCCTTCTAATGTTCTCCCGCAGCTCCTCCATACTTAATTCTGTTTGATTTTTCGGCGACCCTTGAAAGAATTTCGGATGAAAGACCGGTCATGATGTGGCGAATTTTCTCTCTTTCTGGCATTTTGGGATCTACGTCCTAGCAAAGTTTGCAGACACTATGGTAGTAGTCCCACACGGCTTCTTTCGGCTTTTACTTTTTCCGACTTTGGGAAAATACTTCTGTTATTTCATTTTTGGCCTCTTCATAATCTGTCCATTAACCTCTTGCCGTGTCGAACCAGTCCAAAGCGTCTTCACTCAAGTAGTAGGGGAGTAACTTGAAAAACGCTTCGGTGACACAGTGATCTTTGGGCAAGGGTTGTGTGGTAATTAATCAAACTAAATACTATTTACACCATTTATTATTTACAATAAACCACCTACAGGTCCCAACTACCAAAAAGGGCTCATAACTCGTAAATACTTGGGCCATTCATATACTCGATACTTGGGGCTACGATACTTCTCGAATCTCAATCCTGGCCTTTTGGTGCCTGTCTCAGCCTCACTCTGCCTGTCCTAGACTTAAACTCTCTCCATCTCAGACTCGGACCCCATCAGACAGCCTGTCTCTCCTAGACCTAGACTGCCCCTTCTACTCGCCTGGGCCAGCCTCTTCTAGGAGTCCCCCCTCTCTCTCAGGGTCTTCTTAGCTTTTCAGCTATGATTTTCCGCGTGACAGTACTACTAAGAAATGTTCACTCATATCGCATTAAAATTACTTATATATTATTTAAAGTTTTATTTAAGATGAACAAAGAAGACAAACAAGAAATAAACAAATAACGCAAACAAAACAATTTTATTTAACCCTCGCAAGGCACACTGGGGTCTGACAGACCCCAAGAACATATTATATACGAATATCTAATTGATAAAATTATTCTAATGGCTGTGACTTCTATGTATTCGAAGTTTGTACACCTACCGCCTTAGCGCCTATGTTGGAAAAGGTGTAGTTCATCCTGTTGTTTTTATATAAAATTAAAAACTTGTGTTGGGGTCCTGTAGACCCCAGTGTGGCATCTAAGTTCTTCTTTTATTACAATTTGCTTTGTAAGTAAGGTAGGTGTAACAAGTTTTATTGTGTGGTTTATATTTCTTTTTGTGGGTTATGTTTTATTTTTTATTTATTGCTTAACTTTCTGATAAATGTGAATTTTTTCAGAATGGCTTAGGCCTAAAGTGAGAAGGTCAATAAAAATATTAATTAAGGAATTAGGAGTCAATGGCACGGGTCCAAAGGCCCTAGGACAGTTTAAAAAGGAAGATGCTCTTATCGTTCTAAACAAAAAGATAGGAAAACAAAACTAGTTTGCAGGGAATGCCACAGCCACACACTTGTGCGTGGAATGCAGTCAATGTATCAATGAGGGCTGCATGTAACAAAAGTGGTCGGCAATAAATTTTGTAAAATATATTTAGAATATTCTAAGTAACAATAGAAAAATAATGAATCTTGATTTGTATAAAATTTGAAATTTCTAAAACCGTTCTTTCCAAACTTCCAAACGTTTTAGTAAAAACTACTTGAAAAATGTGCATTTTACATGTGTTTTTTTATATAACGTAAATTAAACTAAATATTTT
Organism: Aelia acuminata; assembly: GCA_911387785.2. NCBI lineage: Eukaryota > Metazoa > Arthropoda > Insecta > Hemiptera > Pentatomidae > Aelia > Aelia acuminata. The sequence continues at coordinate 82,695,019 of OU426980.1, forward strand.
TAATCCAATTTATTCTTTTCTTGATCTTGTACGTTTTTTTTTAATTGTCTAAATAAAAGCTTCTAAAAATATTTTAAAACTATAATTTATATAAAGGATTAACTTTTGGGGTCTGTAGGACCCCAGTGTGGCATGTATGAAAACAAATATTAGTGTGCTTTTGGAGGGTTAAACACGCCAGGCAACAAAACCAGATCGCTAATCCAAAACAAAAGCCGAATAACTCACAATTAACAACTGAACTTTTTTAACCAACAACGTTAACACTTCAGTTGTTTGAAAATACGTATTTACCACTGATCAACAAATAAAATTCTTTTCGATAAAACATGAATAAAATAATTAATTATGATTCGATAAAATAATAAGATTAAATAATAAAATAATAATAAGAATATATATAAAACTGCAATCAGTGGTAAATTAATTAAACTGGCCTTTAACATAAACAAAAAGTTGGTCGTTCGCTCACGACCCATTACACCACTTAAGTTGTGCGTTCACTCGCGACCCGTTACAATTATATATTGATTAAATGTAATGTGTTGATCAATTAGCCTTCTTATTTAAAAATTAATTTGTTATGGAATCCACTTGGTTTTCTAATTGATTGCAGAGATGTAAAATCATTATTTTATTTTGAAACGCAAAGGAGAAACTAATTATTTTCGCTTAATTTTTTAGTTATTTAAACAGAACAGCTGAAAAAATATATAACCATTACTAACTGAATGAATGAACAATAAACATTGAGTGAAACGCACCCTATCGCTTCCTGGTAGTCTGGAGCCCGAACTAAATTTTTCATTCACTAACCCGTACAGATAGGCTAATTACATAGAGCGAGAGGCTTAAATTTCTCGCCCTCTTCTCTTTAATTTTACACCCTAAAGATAAAAACGGAAACCTTCTTCTCAGTTAGGGGTTATACTGCTATGCGACGACATAACTTTCTTTATCGTACCTGCAGTCGTTTTCGAGCCTTATCGGCACGCACATTGTACACTTTGCTTTATAATATACAGGGTGTCCCAAAACCAAACTTCAGGGATCGACAGAGGATCGAAAAACTAAGAAAAAAAGTCCTCTAGCATATGCCTCGTTTTCGTGAAAATCACAAAAAAGTAAAAATAGTTGTCCAAAAACTAGTTAAGGCCATGAAAGAGCGGATTTCATTCCTTGAATGAATTTTAACAATTATTTTTATTCCAATACAATTATTGTATTTCAATCTCATACTAATAGAAAGGTAATTGAAAAAAAAAATTTATACAGAAAAAAAATAATAAACTTTTTTTTTCCATATATTCATAGTATAAAGAAAATTACCGATTTAAAGTACATAACATTACGAAAAAGTGTATTTTTTTTTCAATAATTTATTTTTTATTTTTTTTTTTTTATATAATTTATTTATTGAAATTTACAACTGTATTATAACAATACAATAAGTAAATTTGATATAAGTGCATAATTGGCATGGAAAGGTGTGTGGAGAAACTACCCAGCGGTAGCACTCGAATATTGTTTTAATTTAGAAGATCTCTAGGCCATCTTCTTTTCAGACGCCTCGGAGGATTGTCCGGGATAGAGGAGGAAGCAAGGTTGGAGACAAGAGGGTTAGGATGAGCCGGGAGTTTATTGTGAAAGGTCTGGTATCTGGATCGGGCCAAATCGGTGACATAAGGAATATTAAGGTCTTCATGGATAATTTTATTCGGGACGAAGTAAGGAGCATTCAGGATTTTACGAAGGATTTTGGATTGTAGGGATTGAATGCGAGAGGAATTGGATGGTTTGGTGGAACCCCAAAGTTCGTCACCATAAGTCCAGATATGTCTTATTATTGTCATGTAGATTAGTCTTTTGTAGTAAATTGGAAGTTTGGAGCGTTTGTCTAGTAAATGTTGTAGTAGTCGGAATCTGCGGGCAGTTTCTTGTCTTTTCAGTCTTGTGTGAGGATTCCACGTGAGACGTTTGTCTATGTGGAGTCCTAGGTATCGGATCTGTTCGACGGGTGTAAGTTGGATATTATTGAAGGATACTGTAGGACAGGATGTAGTGGGTTTACGACGTAGGGTAAAGGTAATTTGATGGGATTTGTTGGGATTTATCTTTATTCTCAAATTTTGACACCATTCTTCAAGGGATGTGAGGTGTGATTGTAAAGCCTGGGATGCAGCAGATGGGTCATTATTCACAGATAACACGCATGTGTCATCAGCATAAGTGGTAAGAATGGTACTAGGATGGGTTGGGATATCAGCTGTATATACCGTGTAAAGGATGGGACCTAGGATACTGCCTTGAGGGACACCGGCTGATTGAAGAAAGAGAGAGGAATAGGCAAAATTGTGGTTTACTTTGAAGGTTCTATCGGTGAGGTAAGAACGGATTAAAAGGAAGTACGTAGAAGGGAGGATTTGACGGAGTTTGTAAAGCAATCCCGGGTGCCAGACTCGATCGAAGGCCTGCTCCACATCGAGAAAGACTCCCGTGCAATACATACCGCGCTCCAATGTGGAGGATATGACATCTACCACACGATGGCACTGTTGAATAGTGGAGTGGGATTTCCGAAATCCAAACTGATGGTCAGGAATCACAGGATTTAGGATCGGGTAGAGACGTTTTAGGAGTAGTTTTTCCAGGATTTTCCCCATTATTGGTAATAATGAGATAGGACGATAGGAAGATGGGTACTCAGGAGATTTTTGAGGTTTAGGAATCATTTTTATTATCGATAATTTCCAAGGGTCGGGAAAGTAAGTGGTGCCTCCGCAGCGTTGTATATATAGGTGAGGAGTAGGATAGCTTTTCTTGGGAGCTGTTTTAGGATTCGTGAAGTGATGAGATCATGTCCAGGAGCTTTTCTGGAGGGTAATTCCTGGATAATATCTATTATTTCAGAAGGATGGAAGGCTTTAGGAGGAAGGGACATTTGGAGTGGAATATTTAGTTCTGCTTTCACATGTTCATGAAGGATTGGGTTAATTATATCAGGATGAGGAGTGAAGGATTGAAAAAGGTATTTCCCAAATAACTGGGATTTTTCTTCGTCAGATCTAGACCAAGTCTGTGTTTCTGAGAGGAGGGGGTGATTAAAGGATTTGTGTTTTAAGAGCTTTTTAGTTGTGATCCATAGTGATTTGTCGGACGTGATAAGGTTTTCTGTCATATTCTGAAAGCTTTGAATTTTGAATTGTCGGATTTCTATTTTCAGTTTGTTTGTCAATTTATTGTAATGAGTTTTGTCTGATGGATATCTGGTTCTGTGCCACTTTGATCTTGCTCTTCGTTTTTCTGCTAACAAGATACGGATATGATGTGGTAGGTTAGTTTTACGGAAATTTTGTTTTTTGTTATGAGTTGTGTTGTCTTTGATAGTAGTACCTATTAATGAAGTAAATTCATTGATAGCATCGTCAATTTGCTGTTTGGTTTTTAGTGGAATTTTCAAATCCAATCTGTTATCCAGATCAAATCGGAAGTTGTCCCAGTTAACTGGTCCCGTAATCAGTGCAGGAAAAAAAGGTTTAGGGACAGGATATGAATGCATGACAAGCAGAACCGGACTATGATCTGATGAGAGGTCATCTAAGGCTTTGACTGTGCATTGGAAGGAAGGTATCTGGGAGGCAATGAACATATCAAGGATATCAGGACGTTTTTTGAGGGATGTGGGCCAGTAGGTAGGATTCTTGGGAGAAAGAATGGAGTAGTTATTGGAAGATGTGACTCGAGAAAGAATCCTGCCACGAGTGTTCGATGTTCGACAACCCCACTGTTGATCTTTGGCGTTGTAATCTCCACCAGCAATGCAGCGCTTGCCAAAGGAACGAAATAGGGAATCAAGGTGACTGTAGGAGAGTGAGTTACCGGGAGGGCAATATACAGCTGATAATGTTGTGTTAAAAGGACAAGAGGATAAGGTGACAGAGGTTGATTGAATGATGTCAGTTGGAGTGGAAGGAATAAGGGAATGTGGTAAGGATTTGTGGATAAGAATGCAGGAGCCAGCATGGGATGTATTGTCTGGGTGATCAGATCTGTACATAATGTAGTCACGTATGTAAAAGTGAGAATGCGTCGTGAAATGGGTTTCAGTTACAAGAGCAATGCCAATGATATTGTCGTGAAGAAAAACGTCAAGTTCGTCTCTATGATTTTGTAAACCATTGGCGTTCCACAGAAGGATAGTTAGGGATTTCTTGTTCATCTGGGAATATTAAACGGGATTTCTGATAGGATTCTAGTAAGGAGTAAATCGCGGAGAAAGGATGACAGGATTGATGTTATATCGGATGGAGTTTGGTTAGGATAGGAATAGAAGGAGATATCTTGGGCAGGAGGATAATTACTATAGGTATGAGATAGGGGAGTGGTTCTCCGCACAGATTCATGATTATTTTCCAATGTTAATTGACTTCCAGGTGCAGAAAGAACTTGGGAGGAGGAAGATTGGGAAATATTAGGTTGTCGGGGTTTGATTTGTGACGGAGTCTGTGGCGGAAGTTTCACCTTCAAAAATCCCACCTTTTTGGGTGGGTTTACCTTGACTGTCTTAGGCTGAGGGTGGGAGGGCTGATGTTGAGTATGAGGAGTTTGAGGCTGAGGATGGGAACTCTGGGACTGTCTATGAGAGGAATTAGGTTGAGGTAAGGGGTCTTGAGGCTCCTGGTTTTGAATTTTGATGACATCAGAGTAAGTGCTTCTGAAGTTAGAAGGTACAAGGTGGGTGTTTTCTGCTGCTGTTGGCTGATCATCGATCGTGGAAGGTCCAGGTGTTTGATCTGTTGTGGCTGTTGTGTTTTGTGCTTGTGATGCTGCATACATAGATTTTTGTTTAAGCATTTTTTATAAACAATGCATCCTTTATAATCTGCGGGATATGGTTCTCCACATAATGCACATTTCGCTGGTGTGTCACGAGGCTTCTGACATGAATTGGACGCATGCGGACCGGCACATTTTACACATCTGGCCTGATGATGGCAATAGGACTTCGTGTGGCCGAGGTTTTGGCATTTCGTACATTGCACTATTTCAGGTCTCTGTCTGGGCTCTTCGAAACGCACGGTAGAGTAAACCAAGCGGTTAATCCTGAATATTTCAGGATTATTTGTAGCAGGCTCGAGGTCGACGAAAAATAAAGGCAGAGGATATTTTTCAATTGGGTGGAGAACGCTAGAGACGTTCCTGACGTTGAATCCCAATTCCTCAATGTCATTTTTTATGGCAGTAGTGGGGGTGGTGAAATGAAGTCCCCTTAAGACTACTCGATACGGTTTATCTTCTTTGAGCTGGTAACAATGAAAGTCGTATTTTTTCACTCTTAGGTGCTCTATCAATTTTTTATAATGCTCTTTATTATTCGTATTTATTTTAATATCTTTAATCCGGGAAAAACATTTGAAATTTGTTTGTCCAATTAATTGAGATATTTCATTGGCAAACGCAATGAAATCTTGAACATTGCCTACAAATATTGGGGGTGGCTGTGGTTCTTTGAAGTCATGTGGGCACGAAACTTCAGTCGCCGAGTTATTGAGGGCTGCAAACTTGTTGCTGGTAGTTATGGTGGGTTGATTTGTTTCAGATTCCATATTGTTGGCTGCAGGTGTACTGCGGGTTTCTGGGGTTGCTACGTTTTGTTTAGCTTTGGCTTTTTTATTTTTTTTCTTATTAGGCGAGTTGCCAGCTGATCCGGGAGCAGCATTACGTTGGCGCTTTTGGAGCGTTCTTCTAGAAAGATATTGAGAATCGGTTTCGCTTACTTCGGAGAATACATCTTCATCCGTGCCCATGACCGTTAATTTTTCAGTTGACATTATGGAGATAATAAAAAAAAAAAAAAAATAATAAACTTCTTAAGATGAAATAATAATATTAAAATTAAAATTAATATTTAACTTCTAGAATATTTACAAATATATAGATAAGTTTAATCAAGTGTCATGGCCGATACTAACAACGTACCTTCACATAGCTCTGTGATTATTCCTATAAAACATCAGTATTAGGATTCGCTTTGCAGTGAAAGGTGGTTTTAGTTGCTGGTGAACAATTTTTTGTTACTCTGTGTGAGGTGAGTGAGAGCAATTAACAGTTACCAGTGATAAACAGTGCTCGTGGGCTAGCTAGTAAGATCACCACGTGGCAAGCAGCTGGCTTGCTACTGGCCTGAGGCTAACATCGCGCAGGACTGTATCTTATCAGATCTCCCGTATCTTAGTGGTCTAGGCAGTAGGAGCCTAGGCCCTACCATCCATATCGTCGTCAGTTCAATTCCAGGCATTTTTTTTTTTTTTTTGTTTTTTTCTAAAAGAAATAATTTATTTAAATTACAAAAATATACTGGCCTTTTGAGTAAGCTTAATTTCTTAATTTAGGAGGAGTAAATTTAGAAAAGATGAATATTCTCACGCTTTCGTTGTCAATAAACCATCTAGGTTGAGTCTTTAAACTTAAAAAGAAGGGATTAAAATGTTAGCCATTATACTATCATTTTAATAATTTTTTGGGGGAATCCAGCCTCGCATTCTCACATTAGTGGTGTTGCTAGTAGTGTTCAGTGAAGTCAACAAATATGGCTAGATTTACTAACACTGAATACGCCGACATAGTCTACGTATACGGATTCTGCGATGGCAATGTACGTCAGGCAGCTCGGGAATATCGCAGACGGTTTCTTGACCGAGAAACCCCACACATAGGTGTTTTTACCAGCACTTTCAGAAGGCTTCCAGAGACTGGGTCCTTCTCATGTAATCGTGGTGGAAACCGAATGCAGGCTCCGATGGAAGCCGACCTGAGGCGGAGGGAGAGGATACCGCGGCACTTCAATACCAACCCTGGTACAAGCGTCCGGAGAGCTGCTTCAGTTCTTGGCATACCAAGGGTAACAATTTGTCGCACATTAAGGGCTGACCGCAGGCATGCTTACCATGTACAAAAGGTACAAAATTTAATACCCACTGATTATCTCCGCCGATTAAATTTTTGTAATTGGTACAAAGAAAAATTGCAAAACGATGTAAACTTATGTTCAAAATTAATCTGGACGGACGAAGAGACTTAACACGTCCGGGCATATTCAATCAAAGAAACTACCACCTTTGGGCACATGAAAATCCCCGCGCTGTTAGAGAATTTCACTACCAGCATGAGTTTTCTGTAAACGCGTGGGTCGGTCTTTGCAGTAATGGCATAATAGGTCCCGTGTTCCGCGTTCGCTCCATTGGGGTTTCGGTGCTATCTAGCGCTGCACTGCTGCCCTCACACAGGAAGCATGTAACTAGCGACACGTCTTGCTGTCACCTGAGAGCCCGGACCTGGCGCTGCATATACGTGGGCCCACGTCAATTTCTTTTTTGTTTCATCTACTTCACCCATGGACTATAAGAAAGAAGTTGCCCCAGGGTGATACCTGGGGCGGAGAATGAAGGAAAATGTGGTCAGGCCTGATGACATTTAACATCAAAATGTAAGTAAGATGCAAATTAAATTTTCGGCATGATCACCCACCCCGAACTTTATTTAGCATTCACATCGTCCCCACGATCGTTTTTGTCATCCATAAAATACTTCTTAAAAAATTTCCACTAAGACTAACCTGTTTCGTATCAGTAGGGAGGAAATGCCGGTTCTGGCGCCTCAATTTGCGGAATCAAATTGGACTTTGGACCCTGGGCTTGCCCAGCCTTAAACACCACGTGGTCGGGGGGCCAAACCAACCTTAACCACCACGTGGTCTTAATCCCTAATCCCCTAATTAATCCCTAATCCCTAATTAATCCCTAATTAATCCCTAATCCCTAAAATATATTATTTTGAATCGTTTTCGGACATGTTTGAACTTGTCGAGTGAATGTCGGGACTTGTCGAACATATATTTATTTTATCAAAATATTCAAATGCCACAGCCATCGAAATATATTTTCGATTAAGCACTACCATCTTAATAATTTTTTGAAATATATACCTTGAAATATAAAACATATAATCCCTACTCCCCTAATTAATCCCTAATCCCTAATCCCTAATTAATCCCTAATCCCTAATTAATCCCTAATCCCTAAAATATATTATTTTGAATCTTTTTCTACCCTTTTTACGTCTATAATACCGTAACCACCTAAATGTTTGGACACGTGACTATTAGGCCACGCCCCTTTTGGCTTCTGATATACGTTACCCACCGGTCATGTGACCATTGCCATATTGTTTTCTGTTACTCTAAGCTTGGTTTATGGTCATGTGATCAGTCACGTGACCGCTGTCATTTTATTTTTTTACTATGTAAGAGGCTGAGTCTACCCGGCCGCCATCTTGTACTTCAATACTATAGGCTTTTATTTATAGTCACGTGACCGCCGCCATATTGTTTTCTGCTACTCTAAGCCTGGTTTATGGTCACGTGATCAGTCACGTGACCGCTGTAATTTTATTTTTTTACATATTAACACATTTTTACATATCACGTGACCACCACCATTTTGTTTTCTACTACTCTAGGCTTCGTTTATGATCACGTAACCACCATCATATTGTTTTCTTCTTCTCTAGGCTCCGTTTATGGTCACGTGATCTGTCACGTGACCGCCGCCATATTGTTTGCTGCTATGTAAGAGGCTGAGTCTAGCCGGCCGCCATATTGTTTTCTGCTACTCTAAGCCTGGTTTATGGTCACGTGACCGCTGGGATTTTTATTTTTTCCTATGTAAGAGGCTGAGTCTAACCGGCCGCCATATTGTTTTCTAATACTCTAGGCTTCGTTTATGGTCACGTGATCTTCCTTATATAACCTTCCTTTTTACTTACCCCCTTATAACCTCTCTTGTAACCTTTATGATGCTCACATCTATAAACGGGTTTGATCATGTTGTACCCAAGTTTCATCATGTCCAGTTTATATGGGCTTTGATCCGTTAATCCTCTAAGGATAAACAATGTACTAAAAAGCTCTTAATGTACTTCGAACTTTTATCATTATCTCCATGTGAAGAAAACAGATTTGGTCATGTTCGATTTATATGGAGTTTGATCCGTTAATCCTATAAGGATAAAATCATCTACTTTGACCTCTTAATCTTTTTCTTTTCTAATACTATACCTTCAGTTTTTTAACAGGTTTGATCATGTTGTGCAAACCTTCCTGTCCTTCCTGTCTGATATATCATAGAAATAAGATAGATCACAGATGTGGTTAGCATCATTATATATCTCTTTTTCCCTAAAACCTTTAAATTTTTAAATAAAATCTAAGAGAGTTTGATGTAGATTAGATGAAACCACGAGATAGAATATATGAAACCACGAAGAAAGCATCTTTGTAATATCTTATCAATTGACTGAATAATAAATTGATAGCTAATTATGGTTATCAATGAATATCCATATACATACATTAATTATGAAGGAATAAAGAACATGTATAAAATAAATTAATATGATTGTAAAATTATTATTAATAAGTATGTTTATATGTATACACCATTGATATATATATGTACGAGTATATACCATTCAAAATTTATAACAACTCGTAACAATAAAAATATTGATAAAACAAAGTAATACTCACCATTTGGTTGAAATGATGTTAGAAAACTTGTTAAATAATTATTAATTTGCTGTAGTTCCAGCAAATTGTGGTTACTAATAAGATTGCTCAAAAACCGGTGCATATAATCATTATGAGGATCCATGTTATCCTTCCTTGACTGTAAATTAGTAAAGGTATCAATATTACCTAGTCAAAAATTACTAAGAAAATTAGAATTAATTTATAAAGATGAGTGCTAAATGTGTTATCAAAGCACCACTATCACTTGAACAACATTGAAAACAACTGTTGAAATTTCATGCCTAAAAGTATACATCTGAGTTAAGATTAAGATTAAGAACATAAAACACTATAAAAAGAACTTTAATTAAACTAAAATTTACTTCAATATAAACGAAAAGTAGCACTTCAAAAAATTAAACACAAAAATTCCTTCTTGATAAATAAAAAAATAAATGTATGAAACTTAAACAACTAAATAAATGAATAACTATAATTTATATATACAAATTAAACAAAAATTAACCTGCTTTTGAAAATACGAAGAACACTAACTCAAATATAATTTACAAAACAAACTCAAATACAATTTAAAAAAAAAATAAACTTATCATCAAATTCTTCAAAAAAATAAATAACTAAGAACAAAAATAACTGATATAAGTAAAATAATCTAGATCGTGATTTCAAGGAGTCCTCTGTGAAAGCTGAAGCTATAATGAGAGTGGAGGGGGTATAAACGTCACCGACTGGATGAGAATCCTCGAAGCTGATTGGCTGCTACTCTCCCCACCACTCTCCGAGCTCCCCACTACTGCAAACTGGTCCGATCAGGTCGTGCGCAGGCGTGAACAAATTCCTTCCTGTCAAAACCTGCATGTTTTGACCCTCTATACATATATTGTAACGATACGAGTGTTTATATAAAAGCTGTAAAAATGTTGAAAATGCATTAGAATTTGTACGAAAATTGTTAAAATCTAATAAAATTATAAGAAAAGATATGTAAACCAAGAAAAATTATGGATCGAAGAAGTAAGAAAATATATGATCGTTTGTTATAAACTTTGTTAAATTTATATAAAAGCTGTAAAAATGTTGAAAATGCATTAGAATTTGTACGAAAATTGTTAAAATCTAATAAAATTATAAGAAAAGATATGTAAACCAAGAAAAATATTGGATCGAAGAAGTAAGAAAATATATGATCGTTTGTTATAAACTTTGTTAAATTTATATAAAAGCTGTAAAAATGTTGAAAATGCATTAGAATTTGTAGGAAATTTGTTAAAATCTTATAAAATCATAAGAAAAGATATGAAAACCAAGAAAAATATTGGATCGAAGAGTAAGAAAATATATGATCGTTTGTTATAAACTTTGTTAAATTTATATAAAAGCTGTAAAAATGTTGAAAAAAATGCATTAGAATTTGAACGAAAATTGTTAAAATCTAACAAAATGCGAAATTAAAAGAAACATAACGGTACGCAGAAGTAAGAAGTAAAGAAATTATATGTCTAATTGTTATAAAAGTTGTAAAAATGTAGAAAATGTGTGATAATTTTGTACAGAAATGGTTGAAATCTTATCAAATTACATAAAAACCTTACAAATTGATATGAAATCTTAATAGCAGATATGGAATTTTAAAAAGATCTAACAAAATGACTGAAAAATGCGAAATTAAAAGAAACATAACGGTACGCAGAAGTAAGAAGTAAAGAAATGGTTGAAATCTTATCAAATTACATAAAAACCTTACAAAATGATATGAAATCTTAATAGCAGATATGAAATTTTAAAAAAATACCGGAATGAAGAAGGAAGAAAGAAAGAAATTGTCATGAATTTTGTCATAAACGTTGTTAAATTGGTAAATAATAAAGAAAATGCATGAGAATTTAAACGAAAATCGTTAAAATTATATTAAAAAAAATGAAATTTAAAAAAAATTACCGGAATGAAGAAGTAAAAATGTTGAAAAAATGCGTTAGAATTTGAACGAAAATTGTTATAATCTAACACAATTATTCGAAAAATGCGAAATTAAAAGAAACATAACGGTACGCAGAAGTAAGAAGTAAAGAAATTATATGTCTAATTGTTATAAAAGTTGTAAAAAGGTAGAAAATGTGTGATAATTTGTACAGAAATGGTTGAAATCTTATCAAATTACATAAAAACCTTACAAAATGATATGAAATCTTAATAGCAGATATGAAATTTTAAAAAAATACCGGGGTGAAGAAGGAAGAAAGAAAGAAATTGTCATGAAATTTGTCATAAACGTTGTTAAATTGGTAAATAATAAAGAAAATGCATGAGAATTTAAATGAAAATTGTTAAAATTATATTAAAAAAGATGAAATCTTAATAGCAGATATGGAATTTAAAAAAAAAAAAATACCGGAATGAAGAAGGAAGAAAGAAAGAAATTGTCATAAACGTTGTTAAATTGGTAAATAATAAAGAAAATGCGTGAGAATTTTAACGAAAATCGTTAAAATTATATTAACAAAGATGAAATTTAAAAAAAATTACAGGAATGAAGAAGTAAGAAAGAAAGAAATTATATGTTTATTTGTTATAAACTTCGTCATTTGTTATAAAAGTAGAAAAAAAAATGAACAAATAGCAGCAGAATATATCCTAAGAATGTTTAAAATCATATAAAATGACAACAGAAATATGAAATTAAAATATGAATACCAGAACAAAGAAGTAAGAAATATGTTGATACTATTCGTCTATACGTTATTTTTACTTGAATAATGGCAGTTGTAAATCACTAAAGAAAGCAATAAAAGTACCAAGGCTCTGGAATTATTGATTGCACTCGTGGGAAAAGAAATGCAACTAAAGTCGTAGCTATGCTCATGATTTTTATATATATTTGCTCACTCTTTGTCCATCGTCATCAATTAATCGTGATAATACGGCGTACATGAAGCAACCGCCCCTTTTTTTCTTCGATCCACTGAAAATACAGACGCAGTTGAATTCTGAATTCCCAAACGGAAACTTTATACCGCTTGCTTAAAGATTATATGGAAGAAAAAACGTTTTCAGGATACCCCCGTGGGAAGTTTCCACTTCATAGAGATACCTCCTAGCAGCATCGATTCGGGCCCTCTTTGCTATGACTACAGGTAATCCTAATTGACAAGAACGTACATTCCATTTGAGAATGAAAAATCGTACCGCAGGTAAAACATGTGCGTCGTTGCTGAGTATTCCGACAGGAATTTTCATGACGGATCCTATTATCGCCTCTGCTAAAAGGCTTGTCGCAGTAATGACACTTACTTAATGACATGATAAAAGAAAATAATACAAATTTAAAAATTCTATAGAACCTCAAGGAATATTTGATTCGAAAATAAATCTAACTTTTATTTATTTGTTTGTTTTACAAAAGGTAAAAAAATATTTATGTGTTTAAAATAAAAATGTTAAAAATAAAGATTAAAATAAAATAACTTTCGAAAATATTAAAACAACGAAAAGAATACATTAAGAGGTGTTTAGTACATTGTTTATCCTTATAGGATTAAAGTCCATATAAACTGGACAGGAAGGACAGGAAGGTTTGCACAACATGATCAAACCTGTTAAAAAACTGAAGGTATGGTATTAGAAAAGAAAAAGATTAAGAGGTCAAAGTAGATGATTTTATCCTTATAGGATTAACGGATCAAACTCCATATAAATCGAACATGACCAAATCTGTTTTCTTCACATGGAGATAATGATAAAAGTTCGAAGTACATTAAGAGCTTTTTAGTACATTGTTTATCCTTAGAGGATTAACGGATCAAAGCCCATATAAACTGGACATGATGAAACTTGGGTACAACATGATCAAACCCGTTTATAGATGTGAGCATCATAAAGGTTACAAGAGAGGTTATAAGGGGGTAAGTAAAAAGGAAGGTTATATAAGGAAGATCACGTGACCATAAACGAAGCCTAGAGTATTAGAAAACAATATGGCGGCCGGTTAGACTCAGCCTCTTACATAGTAAAAAATAAAAATCCCAGCGGTCACGTGACCATAAACCAGGCTTAGAGTAGCAGAAAACAATATGGCGGCCGGCTAGACTCAGCCTCTTACATAGCAGCAAACAATATGGCGGCGGTCACGTGACAGATCACGTGACCATAAACGGAGCCTAGAGAAGAAGAAAACAATATGATGGTGGTTACGTGATCATAAACGAAGCCTAGAGTAGTAGAAAACAAAATGGTGGTGGTCACGTGATATGTAAAAATGACTGATCACGTGACCATAAACCAGGCTTAGAGTAGCAGAAAACAATATGGCGGCGGTCACGTGACTATAAATAAAAGCCTATAGTATTGAAGTACAAGATGGCGGCCGGGTAGACTCAGCCTCTTACATAGTAAAAAAATAAAATGACAGCGGTCACGTGACTGATCACGTGACCATAAACCAGGCTTAGAGTAGCAGAAAACAATATGGCGGCGGTCACGTGACTATAAATAAAGCCTATAGTATTGAAGTACAAGATGGCGGCCGGCTAGACTCAGCCTCTTACATAGCAGCAAACAATATGGCGGCGGTCACGTGACAGATCACGTGACCATAAACGGAGCCTAGAGAAGAAGAAAACAATATGATGGTGGTTACGTGATCATAAACGAAGCCTAGAGTAGTAGAAAACAAAATGGTGGTGGTCACGTGATATGTAAAAATGTGTTAATATGTAAAAAAATAAAATTACAGCGGTCACGTGACTGATCACGTGACCATAAACCAGGCTTAGAGTAGCAGAAAACAATATGGCGGCGGTCACGTGACTATAAATAAAAGCCTATAGTAATGAAGTACAAGATGGCGGCCGGGTAGACTCAGCTTCTTACATAGTAAAAAAATAAAATGACAGCGGTCACGTGACAGATCACATGACCATAAACCAAGCTTAGAGTAACAGAAAACAATATGGCAATGGTCACATGACCGGTGGGTAACGTATATCAGAAGCCAAAAGGGGCGTGGCCTAATAGTCACGTGTCCAAACATTTAGGTGGTTACGGTATTATAGACGTAAAAAGGGTAGAAAAAGATTCAAAATAATATATTTTAGGGATTAGGGATTAATTAGGGATTAGGGATTAGGGTTTAATTAGGGGAGTAGGGATTATATGTTATATATTTCAAGGTATATATTTCAAAAAATTATTAAGATGGTAGTGCTTAATCGAAAATATATTTCGATGGCTGTGGCATTTGAATATTTTGATAAAATAAATATATGTTCGACAAGTCCCGACATTCACTCGACAAGTTCAAACATGTCCGAAAACGATTCAAAATAATATATTTTAGGGATTAGGGATTAATTAGGGATTAAATAGGGATTAGGGATTAATTAGGGAATTAGGGATTAATACCACGTGGTGGTTAAGGTTGGTTTGGCCCCCCGACCACGTGGTGTTTAAGGCTGGGCAAGCCCAGGGTCCAAAGTCCAATTTGATTCCGCAAATTGAGGCGCCAGAACCGGCATTTCCTCCCTACTCGTATCCATTTTATCAATGTATGTACCGCTTTAAAATTGTAAATTTAAAAACAATAGAGGTTTATTTTTTTTTCTGTTAATTTCTTAATTTATTCATACAGTCCACTCAGATTTATATTTAAAGTTTCAACCAGCCACAGATTTTGAGCCCTGACAGTCTGCTGTGGGCCAAAGTCAAACATTCCGTATTTTTACCTGCTCGACTTAATGCTGAAAGTTATTATCTATTCCTCGCGAATGACTTACGGGCACTTTTGGAAGATATCCCTTTGGAAAGAAGGCTTGAGAACTGGTTTCAACTCGTTGGTTGTCCTGCACATTACGGAAGGGCCGTGCGAGACTGGTTGGACATTAACTACCCAGGTCGCTGGATTGGACGAGGTGGGCCGGTGCCTTGGCCTCCACCGTCTCCGGACCTCACGCCACTAGATTTCTTCGTGTGGGGATACGTGAAAGAAAATGTCTACCGAGAGCCAGTCCGCACAAGGGATGATCTCATCGAGCGCATCAGAATGGTTTGCAACCAGCTCACCGCAGAACAATGTTTAGATGCAGTGCGATCTGTGAGTACGCGAAGTGATGCGTGTATTGCAGCAAGAGAACTTCGAACAACATTTACGTTGACGCTGCCGAGAAATTAACTACGTAATTTTAGAGAAGGTAAAACCTTCAAAATTTTCATTTTTTTTTTGTTTTTGTTTTTTTTTTCTCACTAAGGTAGTCCCACATAAAAACTGAAACATTTATGTTTTCCTAGTAAGAATATTTAATTATTTTTAATTTTTTTTATTTTTAAAATTATTTTTATTATTTCAATTTTTAATTTTTAATCTTCAGTTTTTGTTCATAATGTTATGTACTTTAAATAGGTAATTTTCTTTATACTATGAATATTTGAATAAAAAACTTTTTATTATTTTTTCTGAATAAAAAATATTTTTTTTTTCAATTACCTTTCTATTAGTATAAGATTGAAATACAATCTTATTCTTTGGAATTAGGAGAGAGAGGACGCCCCTAGCTCTGCAAGCATCAAACCAGCTAAGGCTTTATCTATCTATATTTACCAATTATTTTTTCTTTTCTATTTTGCTCTATACTATTATTATAAGTTTAAATTTCTTTTAATTTATCTGTTATACTATGAGATACTTTTCTTTTCTTTTTTTTTTTTTCGTTAAATTTTTATTTTTCTATGGGGGATCCCATATATCTTAGCAGCCCAAAGGCAAAAAGAATACGGCCTCGGGGTCGCCTTAAAATTTTGCCAGACAATACAGAAAATATTTCAAGTCTAACATTTTTAATAATGCAGCGAATAGATGATGAAGACTTTGCCAAAGTGTCACCCTTTTTTATAAGCAAATTTCTTAATGGGTTTCCTGGCGACCTAAAAAATGTTAAAAAATGGTACACTGTTGATCGAGACTAGCAACGGAAAACAATCGAAAAAATTATTAAGTTGCGAAAATTTCGGCACTCAGTTCCACATCAAAGTCTTCCCTCATAGCACCATAAATTATAGCAGAGGGGTAATTCGTTGTTACGATCTTCTTAATTTTTGGAAATTGAAGATATTAAAAAAGAGTTGTGTCATATTATTAAAGACATAGTACGCATTAAAATTAAAAGAAACAACAACGAAATTCTTACAAACTCATATATTATTAGATTACCTACTCCGAAAATTCCAGAGTCAATAAAATTGGTTATCACACGGTCAAATCCCATGCGGTGTTTCAATTGCCTCGGATTTGCCCACCCAACCAATATTTGTAAGCAACAAGCCAACTGCATTCAATGTGGTCAAAGCACGAAAACAGCATTCGGTGCAATTTACCGGCCAAATGTGCAAATTGTGGGGGCCCACACAATGCTCTTGACCGCTCTTGCCAAGTTTTTAAAATTAACAGAGATCAAATCTATTCAAATAACCAATAAAATACCCCTCAACAGGCTAGGAAAATTTACAAAGAACAGAACCCAACACACTTTAGTAAAACATTTGCCGAAATAATAAAACAAAAATCAGCAAATACTGAAAAAAAAGATATTAGTACCCAGACACAGTATTCAGTTTTGGAGAAAACATGAACAACAAAAAATATGATATGAAAAATTCTAACAATAACCAATCAAATTTGACCCCCCAAATCCTTTCACCCCCCCTCCTCCCATGATCCTCCCCCTCCCTTTCCTTACTGCCCCCCCTCCTCCAAAATCTCAACGCGCGCCACGGTCGAGGTCACGGTCCGTGCAACGCTATAGAGTCCCCCACTCCTATCCTGTGACGACGCGGGACCCTCTAACGGAACCGATCGCGTCGCTCCAATTCAATCAAATCTCTTATTCTTCCATCAATAAATATAGAATTCACATCAAAGAATTCAATAACAACAACCATAACAAGACGTCCGATTACGGATTTCATAACATCTATTTAGCAATGCCTTTACTTATCACGTAAACATATACACTACAATCACTCCTAACGTTTTAAAGGTCATTATTTACATTCCGATATTTCCGGCGTATAAATATATTCCTCCCCATTACCTCATAGTATATATTTTACGCTTTAATAAAATACCAATATCTCCTTTTTATGTGCACATCACATATTACTTTTTCTTTTCTTCTATTATAGATTCATAAATGAATCGAAGTCCTAATGCATACATGCGAATCCAGTTGTTGGTTGACAGTCAAATGGTAGAGTCTCGATTGGGTAGTACACTTTCGAGATAGTGGAAGAATTCATCTATCTCGGAACCCAAGTATACTCCAGCAACGAGAGTAAGCCTGAAATCCAACGCCGAATTATGGTCGCGTGCATGATAGGTGCTACTATGAACTGCTTAGGCTCCTCAAGAACAGAGATGTTTCGAGGATTTTTAAGGTGCGCATCTACAAAACTCTCACAAGGCCCGTGCTCCCCTATGGCTCAGAATTTTGAGCTATCCCAAGAGCCCAGGAGATGAATCTATTAACCTTCGAGCGCAAAATCCTACACAGAATATAGGTGCTGTTTGTGAAGACAGTGTGTGGAGGCAGCGTCCCAATGCCGAACTGTCTGCTTTCTATGGGAACGCAGATTTTATAACTTTTATCAAGATTGGTCGACAATGCTGGGTGGGACACCATGTGAGAATGAGCGAGGACCAAATCCCGCTAAAGATGTTAAAAGAGCAGCTGTATGCATGGGCGTACCCAGCGGCAGCTGCCCCCCCCCCCCCCTGGAAGGCTGGGTGCAATAATTTTTTAAGCTTTTAAGGCGGGAAGCAGTAATAGAATAATTTTTTTCAATCAAATAAATGTAATAACTTAGTTGAAGCACTGCTATAATTATACATAATTTTGGTTTCATTCACCTTTTCCGGGGTAAGATGTTACAACCTGAACGACCATAGCTTGCCCCCCCTAGTTTTGATCCTGGGTACGCCCTTGGCTGTATGGACGAAGACAGATTGGCAGACCCAGGCTGCGCTGGGCTGACGGTGTGGCAGATGACGCTAGGTCCATCCTAGGTGTTCGCAACTGGAGAGCCGCCACACAGAATATAGGCGACTGGTTGTCGATGCTGCAGGCGGCTTCGTTCCCTCGAGGAATGTAACACCATAAAAGAAGAAAAAGAAGATAAACCAATACACAACCCTAGTGTCGATTATATCTATTAAGTTGTTAAAAATCGATAACTGAATACGGTATCTCAAAAACGATATCGTTTTCATAATCAGCACCTCGGATAACCTAATAGCCAACCGCAACATCGATTACACTGCGTAAGTTGTAATAAATCGATTCCCGACAATAGAATCTTAACGTTAGCACCCCTATAGGATCTGATGTCCAGTAGATTAGATTAGATCTGTTGTTCCATCTGAAAATTGCCAGGTGCCTTAATGGTATAATAATTAATAAACGCTTTTATAAGGGTACATTGTGCTTCTGATAACAAGGTCATGTGTGGTCGGGAAGTTATTTTTTTGTATATATAGCTCCGCCATTTAGGGGGGAGTAGTGTAGCAGAAGTAAGAGAGAAGGATATTCTTAATAGAGCCACTTAGCGCGCTACCTGCACTGGGAAGAGGGGGGGGGGGTGGCCAGCGGGTATATAAGCCGCTGCCGGCCTCAATTAAGACACCTTCCTTTTCACCTTGACCTTCCTCTCTCGCCTTCTCTTTTGCTCCTACTACTTCTTTTCCACGTTGTACTCTCTTTCTATTAAATACAATATTTTTCTATGCTTATTTTCTTATTATTTACCAATGCTCCCTTCCTTCCCATTTTACCCGCGACGAGCCTACTGGCGTCCGAGACACTTGCCAATGACGTCACTAGTAATCTCCGAGGTAACTCTCCTTTATCGCCTATGACGGGCCTAGCAGCGAACGAGTCGTGATACCGTGACTTCAATGTTACCCCCGAGGCACTCTCCTCCTGCATATCCCTCTAAATTTCCTCTACCAACTGTGACGAGTCTATCTGCGGTCGAGGCCAGTGCCCATGACGCCACAGGTACCTCCAAGGTAACTTCCTTTGATCGCCTATGACGGGTCTAGCAGCGATCGAGTCGTGAGACCGTGACTTCACCGTTACCCTCGAGGCACTTTCCTCCTACACTCCTCTAACACCCGTGACGAGTCTAGCTGCGGACGAGGCCAGTGCCCATGACACCACAGGTACCTCCGAGGTGCAAGTTATCGCCCCACTAACCACGAGTCAGGTGGAGGGGCTGCCTCATCAGACCCTCCTGACAGGCTCATACCGGTTTGTCAGGCTCTAACCTACCTTATCAGTTTAGAGCCATCAACGCCGACCGAATAGGCGTTTCCCACCTGGGGCGCGAGGAGCCACCCGTTCAACCCTTGTTGTCACCTTCGTTTCCTCTACCTTGAGGGCTGGCCATCATTGGATCATTCCAGTACTTACCAGAGAAGGGGTCTTTGGTAGGCGGGTCATTAGTTTATCGAAAGTGCTAAATACGTAAATGGTATCTATTGTCAGAAGGACGTAGTAAGTTATCGATTTGTGACAACTTAATCGATAAAAACCATTCTGGGGTCGGCTACAAGGTGTATATGATATATAAAAGGCGCTGATTATGAAAATGATATAGATTTTGGGATTCCGTCGTCACGTATCGATAAATTACAACTTACGCAATATGATCGATATTGTGGTTGGCTATTGGGTTTCCGAATGTGCTAATTATGGAAATAATATCGATTTTGAGTTCTCTTTCTCTGATATCGATATATTACAGGTTATATACTATAAACGCTATTGGGGTTGGCTTTTTTGTTATTGATTGAGCATACAATAAATTTATTATCGATTTTCGATTGCTTGCATTAAATCGATTCCTCAGCGCATAGTTTATACCCAAAGCGATATTATTTTTATAATCAGCGCCTTTTAAACCTTATAGCCGACCCCAGAATCGTTTTTATGGGGTAAGTTGTCACGCATCGATTACTGATGCGTCATCTAACAAATGATACCATTTTCATATTTAGCTCTTTCGAAAAACTAATAGAAAAACCTTATATCGATTTTATCAAGTAAGTTGTTAAAAATCGATAACTGACTATGGTATCTCAAAATCGATATTATTATCATAATCAGCACCACCGATAACTTAAAAGCCGACCCCAATATTGATTATATCGCTTAACTAGTAATAACTACATCTGTGAATACGAATTCATGTGTATTCGTCATTACAAATATTGTGGCATAAATAAATTTGTATTTATTTTCACATAAAAATTAAGATATAAATAAATTCTTATTCAGAGGTGAGAAATATTCAACTGTTATTCTTTACGATGGGTTGATTCATAGTCAGGATTTTCAGTTAAAAATTTATTATTTTGAATAGCCAACGTTTCGATCCCTACTTGTGGATCTTCATCAGGACTTCTGAGTCCAAAGTAATAAGGAGTTAAAAATAAAAAATAAATTAACTGAAAATTCTGAATATGAATCAACCAATCGTAAATTCTTATTCGTATTTATAAGTAGAAATACATGCCCGACTCTATTGGTAAGTGAAGTGGTGGCTGAAGAAGCTACTGCATAAGCTTCAGCACCTCTTTTATCTTTTTGAGCGCTGCTCTTTTCTCTCTTGTTCTAAGACCTATTCTCAGAAAGACCAATTCACTTGACCTCTCTGGTGGTAATACAAGCTGAATGTAACCTACCGTCAACACAATCCATCATTTTCAATTTATAATTTTATTTTAAATAACTTGGTGACAAGATCATAATTATATTTCGTAAGTAAACGAAATTTTCACTATAAAACTCTATATGACTTTTAATAATTTGCAAAGATAAAATTAACCACATCTTGGTTTTCATGATCAGTCGATCAACGAATAGTAGCCTGCTGTTTTTTAAAATTTGATTTTGTTTTTTACCATCCAGTTTTTGCTATGAAATCTAGGATTTCATCTTATAAGTTTTAAATTTGTTTAAAGGGACTAAAAATTCATTATTATTCTAAAAGGTCTTAGGGCTTGATGTACCCCTGTTGTAACATCTGTTAATTTTAATTTATATTTGCCCATTTCGTCATTTGTTAATTTCAGATGTTTATGTTATGGTTCTACTTTATTGGCATTAGCTATTGTATCTCTGTTCTCTTTCCCATGAAAGTTTTTCATTCTGTGTAGTTTTATATTTGGTTCAAGATGTTAAATGCAAAGCAGTTCTTTCTCTTTATATCTTAATATGACTTATGTTATATCCTTTCAATTTAATTAATATAGATTGGTGTAGACCTCAATTGTTTTGAGCTGCTAGAAATTTTAGCCGTTTTTTATATTTTTTTCCACTTTTATTCTTGTCAGTATTTAACATATTAGGTATTGTGAGGTACATGATGAAAGGTGGTGTTGTCTTTTAGAGTGCCATTAAGTCCCGTTAAGGAATAAAAACACAACTTATAGTAATACAATCCATTGATGCTCTTGGATTTGAAAACTTTGTGAGAAACTAGGCAAAAGGTTTATTTAACAAGTTCAACCGCCTGGTTACATTTTTTGTGACTACAAGGATCTCCTGAACCTACAGTCAATCTATAGCTGCTGTACTAGAATGTAATAATTATGGGCTGAGGCTGGAATTGGGCACAGGTTTCACTTATTTTCAAAGATGTCCTTCTTCTAATTAGAAATCGTCCTAATTAGAAATATTTCTATGATTTAAGATTATTCTGAATTGAGTTTGTTATACATTGTTTAAACATTAAGCTTGGCGTTTGCATTATGCTATAAGGCCTTATCGTCCGGGGCGAGTGTGAAAGCTTATTAATTAATTAATTATAAAGGGACTACAATTACAATAAAACAAAGTGGTTGGTTACTTTTTAAAAAAAAATTTTCATGATCTATGTTGGCTGTGATAACAATTAACATTTTATAATCAATTAATCCCTCTTGCGGATCTCTTTATCGCATATGAGGAGCATCCCATGTGTAGCGGATGTGAGTGTGGTCGGTGGAAATTCCTTGGAAGTTCCTCCTGGCTAGGTCCAATGGACTTGCTGACCAAAAATTATTGTTCAAGCCCTGAATTTCTAATTGAAATTAGGTTACTATTCACTTTGACAGACATTCATGTTTTCAGGGATAGGATATCAGTGGCTGTTTTTCAGGGGTGGTTTACAAACGCGTTAATCAACATACATTCTCTGATCGAAGACAGCGATGACAAAGTGAACTCCGAATTTTACGATAAAGTACAGTGGGTTTATGGTAAATTACTGTGAAACTGTATGTAGATAATTTTATGAGAGGCTAACGCAAAGGTGGGTAGGGAAGAAGTATTTATCCAACTGTTGATAAAGAAAGTTTACACTTAGAAATTAGTAATGATAACGGAATCCGATTGATTAACCCTTTAACAGCTAAGCACTTGGAACGAAAGTTGCACTGAGAAGCTATGCGGGTCTGCCGGCTTTTACACCCCCCAAGCTAAGGCTGCACGCCCACTCTCTGCCACTGACTGCCTTAACATCTTTAACTCATAATCTTCTCCAACCATTTCTTAATGTTTTATTTATTTTTTATGATTCTATAATACCTTGATCCTTATTTCAATAAATTAAAATGCTAGATTATGGATTGCAATAACAGATTACGTGATTTAAGAAGTTAATAATGAACAATAATATAATAATGTTGGCATATAAATTTATTGGTGGACTGTATAAAAATAAAAAAATAATGAGTTTTAATAATTTTCTATTAAAAAACAGTCTCCCGTAACATTAAAATTATTGAAAAGTAGTTTGGGACTCACCAGCATCTGACTTCAAATGGCTGCACTGTTTTCTGCTTTTTTTACGTAACCTTGATTGGCACCTCTTGGTTGTCCCTAAATTTTCAATTAACCCAATGGTTCGGAACTACTCATAAAAATATTTTAAAATTGGTGCTCAACTGAACATTAGCAAGTTCAAAGACTGACTGAAAGGAATTTCTATATGCCATATGGGATTAAAACAAAACCAAAACAATTGACAATCAAAACACATGGCCCAACAGAGCCGGACCAACTGTATTATTTATAATATTTAAATAAAAATTATTTGCGTTGGCATGACCACACACCCCCCCTGAAGGTTCCTACCTTCAGCAGATTCCCAGATTGAGAAATTAGGGGATAAAAACTACACATTCAAACATACTACCTAACTTCCTTAATTAGCAAGATTTTTTAAGAATTATATCAAGTTCAATTTTAAATATGAAAAGGGAAAAAAATGAAACTTTAAACCTAGCACATAAACAACTTATTTACAATATATACAAAAAAATTCCCACTTGAAATCCTATTGAGATGGCAAGGGGTATAGTTTCATAGCTGGCCTTTTATATACTCCGGACGAGGTCCGAATTACAGCCACGCAAACTACTCCGTCCTTA
The DNA here is from genome assembly GCA_911387785.2 of Aelia acuminata. NCBI lineage: Eukaryota > Metazoa > Arthropoda > Insecta > Hemiptera > Pentatomidae > Aelia > Aelia acuminata. The sequence goes on from OU426980.1 coordinate 82,719,066, forward strand.
CCTGCACAAACTTCCTCTACAATACCCAAAGGCCAATGTAAAGGCGGGGCGTTCGGTTGATCCACAACTATAACCGTACCAACCTTTAAGGGAATTATGGATTTTGTCCATTTTGCCCAGACTTAGAGTTCGTGTAATATTCTTTTTTCCCACGACTCCAAAAGGACTGAATCATTTGATCTAGTAGTTGGAACCTTGACAGTCGATTTTTTGGAACAGTAAGTACATCGTTAGCAGGAAGCGACTTCAATGGAGTAAGGGTTAAAAAATGAGCTGGTGTTGGGGCAGACATGTCTGCTGGATTGTACTCAAGGGACACAAAGGACGGGAATTCAACAACGCCTCAACTTAAATAAGCACCGTATTCAGTTCCTCGTATATTAACCTTTGTTTGCCTATAACCCTAAAAAGATGGGACTTCAAAAATTTGATGTTGCCTTCCCAAATACCTCCAAAATGTGGACTATTGGAGGGGGGGGGGTGAAAACTTCCATTCTATACGGAATTCTTCTGTCGACGACTTTCTCCATAATCCTTTGAACGGACCAAATTTGCCAAGTCATTTAGCTCGAATCTAGCACTCACAAAATTTGTACCACAATCCGATAGCATCATCTGTCAACATCCTCTGCGAGCCAGAAATCTCTTGAACATGCTAAAAATGTCTGGGTAGACAAATCGGTACACAGTTTAAGATGAATAGCCTTCGTCGCTAGACAAATAAACAAACATATATAGGCCTTCTGGACAACTGCCTTTCGTATCCGCCCTGTTTGCATAAACGGTTTTGCAGCAGCAACATGGAAAGCTGGAAGAACGCCCATCTTAGGGATATTGGGTTTCGGGTTGCACTTAAAACATAATTTAACGATTTACAAGCTCAAATCCGTTTTCTAACGGCTTCTCTACCCGCTGGAACCCAGTATTTCTGTCTTAATAATGAAAGCACCATAATAGAACCGGTATGACAATTTTTTTGATGGACGTAATCAATCAGTAAATTAGTGAAGTGGTCGTTTTTCGGCAAAATTATTGGATGTCATTGTTCATAACTCAAATCAGCATTCGACAATCTCCCACGAACTCGGATGATCCCCTTTTCCATGAACGGAGAGAGCCTGCAGGGTATTAGAGCAGGGATTCCCTAATTTTAAATTTCAAAAAATGTTTTGCTTGGACCACTCGGCATAAATATTGCTCGGCGATATCCAGACATTGGAATAATTGGACTGATCTCAGGGAACCATTTTTAGAATTGTATTTAACAATCATCGATAGGACGAACTTCGGTCAATCAAATCCATAATAGAATTAGTAATCTCATTGGAAACAGTAGTCAACACTACCTCGGGTTTCGCCTCTGGTACATAGTTGATTTCCATCTTCCAATTAATTGGCCAGTTTTCCGAAGTCTCTACAAGCCAAGGCGGACCGTTCCACCATAAATGATGAGATACCAACTCGCCTGAATAATTCCATGGGATAAACAATCAGCCGGATTCATTTTCCCATCCACGTGACACCAGCAAGCAATTGGGGTGTTTTCCTGAATTTGGTCAACCCTATTGGCCACAAAAGTTTGCCATCGATCAGGAGAAGCCCGAACCCAATGCAAGATGATCTCTGAGTCCGTAAAACATTCCACCGCTATCAAAAGCCTCAATGTGTCTACGACTGACTTAACTAATTTTGATAGTAGCAGAGCTGCGCATAATTCAAGTCACAGAATAGTTAATATCATCGATGGAGAAACCTTTGATTTTCCACTAACGAGGCTTATCGTAGTTTTACAATTTGTTTTTTCTACCTTGGCACACAGGACAGCTCCGTAATCTATCATCGAGGCATCTGAGAACCCGACCAAAGTCACTCTAGCCCCAGGGTAAATTCCAATATGCCAATATGCGATTGAAACTGTTGCCATTGATGAGCATCTGAGGGAGGCTCATCCCAGTCCACCCCTTCTTTCCAAAGTCGCTTTATTAAAGCCTTTGCATATAGTGTGACTGGAGCCAACACTCCCATCCGGTCAAAGATTCGGGCGACTGTAGACAAAATGTTTCGCTTAGTCCCCTCCTTTGCGTCATGATCTAGTTTAAATTTCAGAACATCATCCTTTGGAAGCCATCACAAAGCTAGCACTGAAGACGGATTATGATCCATAAATTTCTTGCGGATTATCATCGGAATGTGAAGATGCGAGTTCAATTATGTTAGAGCCCCATTTGGTTAACTTAAAACCATCTCTTCGAAACATGTCCTTAGCTTCTCGGATTATGTCTAAGGCCTCGTTTTTAGATGGAAGGGATGTGACCAATTCATACATGTACATATCATGGGGAATCAATTTTGATACCATAGGAAAATTTTCCTTCTCTTCCTCGACAAGCTGATGTACCATACGTAAAGCTAAATATGGTGAACAGGACACCCCGATTACTACCGAATTCAGTTCATACACCTTTATGGGCTCATCCAGTGAATGGCTCCATAAAAATCTCTGAAATTTCATTTATTCAGGAGCTATTAGAATCTGCCAATACATCTGTTTGATATCCGTAAGTGCAATTTTAAAAATTCTGAAATTAATCAAAAATTGCCATAATATCAGTTTGCAATTTGGGTCCAACGAACAAAATATCGTTTAAAGATTTCCCAGAAGTCGTCTTTGCACTCCCGTTAAACACCATCCTTTTTTTTTTTTTTTTTTTTTTTTTTTCCACGGCTAGATGCACCACGACCACCATGGGTCTATTGTGCACCTAAATATAGCATGAGTTCTAAATTATTATAAACCTGGATCGGGTATGATTTCCCTACCAAATAGCCTAAATCCTAGTCGAGTGAATCTATCGCACCAGCAGATTGTGTGATTGGCTGTTTCATTCTCTTTGCCGCAGAATCTACTCTGCTAACTTGAGTTTGTACATATGTTTATTGAGTTTGCAGTGTCTTGTATAGATTGCTGTAATTTTTTTTAGTACTTAGTAGTAGTAGTACTTAGTAGTACAGGAAGGTGAAAAGAGATTTCACAACAAGGCACCTTGGCTGGGAGAACGATAAACGGATCTACATCAGCGAGGAGATTTCAGCGGGCAACTGGCATCTCTACTGGTTGGCGAGACAGAAGAAAGGCGCAGGAAAAATAAAATATGTCTGGTTTGCCAGGGGCAGGGTTCGCTGCCGGCGAGAGGATGGCTCCCCTGTGGTTATCATCACTAAGGAGTAAGACATCGAAGCAATACAATGACTCATCTGCGCCTGTCACTCTGGAATCTGGACCACTTTTTTACCCTCTAGTTCACCGACTTGCACATATTCTCACATTTTTTCATTTTTCTTGTTTTATTGGTTTTCTATCTCATTTTATCACCTAGGCAACATTTTCTTTTATTTAACAGCCATAGACCTCAATAATTATCTCTTTATTCTATTCAGTCAATTTTCTTTTGATACAGCCTCAAGCATACATCACTGTGCCTTTTCAATCCAACCCCTAAATTACTTTTCCTTTCACAGATCAATTCCTATCAATCTACTCACATGAGTAATATCTTATTATCTTGCCACATTAATTCCCAATCCCTTCCAGCCCACTACGATGAGTTCCTAGATCATTTCCTCCACAACTTCTATCACATTATTGCCGTCAAGGAAACCTGGCTTAAACCAGAAATCCCATCTTCTTCTATATCCATTCCTAACTACTCTCTCATCCGTCGCGATTGTGTGAACCGCACCGGAGGAGGTGTTGTTCTTTACGTTTGTGACGGCTTGGGAGCAAAAATCCTCCTAGAATCTCCTCCTCTCGAAAGCCCTCATCTGGAGTACCTCTTCGTAGAAATTTCCTTTGACACCATTTCCCTGCTCTACGTAATAGTTTACCGCCCTCCACATGTCCGGTTCGATCCATCCTTTGAATCCACCCTATTCACCTATATCCCGTTATATAGTCACGTAATAATCGCTGGCGATTTTAATACCAACTTGCCTTGCGATTCTTCTGATAAATGTTACCTTATGGACCTCATACACTCTCTTGACCTGTTTTTAGCACCACACTCAGTCCACTAGCATTTGGCTAGACCTTTTTATAATAGACTCCTCCCACAACTTACTGTCCTTCTCACAGCATCCAGTACCCTTTCTATCATTTTTCTCTAGAAAATTCTTGCTTCCCAGAAGCCAGGAAAAAAGTTATAGTCCGTCCATTAAATAAAGTGCCTGTTACCTCTTCAGCTTCCGACTGTAGACCTATTTCCATTCTCTCTAACCTATCCAAAACGCTCGAAAGAATCGTCCACTCCCAGCTCGATGATTTCCTCGAGCGAAAAGCTCTCCTCAATCCTCTTCAATCCGGCTTTCGCTCCCATTATTCCACACAATCTGCTCTACTTAAGATTACTCAGGACCTTCAATCCTCCATAGACGAAACTAAAATGACCATCCTAATTCTCTTTGATTTCTCAAAAGCGTTCAATACTGTCAATAATGAGAGCCTCCTTTCTAAATTCCAAAACCTTTCCTTGTCAAACAGCGTCTTAAAGTGGTTCCTCTCCTTCCTGTCCTTACGTTCACAAACAGTTCATATCCCTGATAAACCTCCTTCCTCACCTCTTTTCCTAACACGCGGCGTTCCACAGGGGTCCTCACTTTCACCAACACTTCTCTGTTTACATTAATGATCTTCCGGATTCCATCAACCATTCAAAATACCACTTATACGCCGATGACCTCCAAATTTAATTATCTTTCCATCCTAATGAGATGCTAGAAGCAATCCAAAAATTACAGGAAGACATAGATAGCATAAACGCCTGGGCAGAAAAAAATGAATTGAGTCTAAATGGAGAAAAAACCAAGGCTATCCTGATCGGCTCCAAGCATCTCATCAATTCCCTTTCTTACTACCCCCTACTTTACCTCAAAGGCCAACCTATCCATTTCTATCCCCATGTCAGAAATCTTGGAGTGATCTTTGACCAGTATTTGTCGTGGAGTAACTATATTTCCCAAATCACTAGAAAATCCATTTCTATCCTCTAACAGTTCCGCAGATCCCGTGATTGCATGTCCTCCAAAACCCGTCAACTCCTTGTTTCCTCTCTTATATTTCCCTATTTAGATTATGGCTGGCTTGTATACGGGGAACTGTCTGATATGCATGAGGCGAGGTTAAAGAGACTAATGAATTGCTTCATTAGATTTATCTTTGGTGTCCCCAGGCTCTCCCATGTCTCAAGTTACTATGATGAATTGAAATGGCTCTACCCAGTTTTTCGGCAGCAATATTTCCATGGTGTATATCTTTTCTGAACGTTCAGAATTAAGAAGCCTCTTTATATCCTGAATTTATTTACACCTTGTTCCTCCATTCACTCTCTAAATACCATATCCCAAACCTTAAATCTATACATCCCTTCCTACCAAACTGCCTCCTTTACAAAATCATTTATCATCCGTGGTGCCTCCTTTTGGAACTCTTTACCCGTTTCCATCCGTAAAAATGCATCCCTTACATCTTTTAAAATCCAATTATTCCTCCACCTCCTTAATCTTCAAACTACCGCAACTATGTAAAATAATGAAACCTGTTTTTATTTGCAATACTTATCTGTGTTTGTATTCATAAATCTTGTTTCTCTTTTATTTTTTTTTTAAGTTCAAATGGTTAAAAACTAGTCAACTTATATTCTAATTTCTTATAGAGAAAAAAGGGCCTCCAAATTTTTGCTCCTTTGGGCATCATCAGGGCATCAGATTAAATATATATATAAAATGTTTCACATAAATGAAAAGTTAAAAATTCTTTTAACATTTATACATATATAAAAACACTGTCTTGCGTAATCTGTGCAAGAACACTTCATCAACAAATATAAATATATATGTGAATTTGAGGCCCTTTTTTTCTATATAATTGATTAGTATCCTTCCTGCTATTGAAAAATCTTAACTAATTTCTTATGCTATTGTTTTTTGTTCAATGAGACTCGCTTTTATTTTATTTCTTTAATTTCTATAACAACTTTGTTCTAAACTAGCCAGACAAATGACTCTGGATTTGTACACATATTGTTATTCTTAGGGGACATGACGTCCCAGAATAAAAATACTTTTTCTTCTTCTTCTTCTACTTTCCTGTCATAGTTTAGTAGCAACTTGCTTCTTTTAGCAGAATAGCCTTCTAAAAAGAGTTTAGAGTGATAATGGTTTTTATCATTCCAATATTGTTTTTTAGATGCTCCATAAATTTCCTCAATCCTTCTTTTGGCATAGCTAATGCTAATTCCAATCACTGGTTCTGGGGCTATGGGTTTTTTTTTGCGGAGCCTTCCCTTGCTAGTTCGTCCACTTTTTCATTTCCATGGATTCCAGAGTGTCCTGGTACCCATTCTACTTTCACTTTATTGGTTTCTGCTAATTTGTTGAGTCTAGTGATGCAGGTTTTAACTACCTTTGATTTCGTTAATCGATTTCTTATTGCCCCAATCGCTGCTTGGCTATAGTTATCTTTTTGTTGATTGTTTTCTTCGTCAGCAGCTCTGAGGCGCACTGGCAAATAGCAAGTACTTCTGATTGGAAGACTGAAGCATATTTTCGCAATGATATTGAGATACCATCTTTGGGCTTATCTTTTCTCCAGATTCCCGCTCCTGAACCTATTTTGCGAGTGAACGCGGTGAGTGAGTCATCCGTGTAGCAGTTTATTCCTGTATAAGATTTATGTGGTTCCTTTTTGTTGATTTTAGTTTGATATTTAATTTCTAGGAACTCACGAGTTTGTAAATCCGATTGTTTGTAGATCCGTGCATTGATAGCACTCGGTCATTCTCGATTTTCCTGAATATTGCCCAGTGTCCTCCACCAGTTTTTAATTTTGAGTGATTATTTAGCTTTACAATCCTATAAGAGGATTTCATTGCTTGAGCCTCCACCTCTATCTACAGTGGTGCTGGGTTTAGCATCACCTCCATTGCAGCTGTTGGTGTGGTTCTCGTTGCACCAGTCGTCATAAGGCATACTGTCCTCTGTAGTTTATTTAACATGATTTTGTTTTTACCGACTCCTGCTTTGTGCCACCAAAGCAGGGCTGAGTAAAGAATCATTGGCCTTATTGCTGTGATGTAAAGCCAATAGTTTGTATGTCCCCAGTTTTTGCCTATAGTCCTTTTACAGGCCCATAGGCATTTTAGAGCTTTATTAGTTGTGTTTTTAATATGTTGGTACCAGTTTACATTATTCCTGGAAGGTTTGCGGCTTTGTACAGAGCACGGTTATTTCAGTTATAATAATAATTTCTATAGACAATCATATGGACTACCTAAGGGTGGAAGATTATCAGTAAATTTATCAGGTATTGTGTTAAACTATATTATTAATAATGCTTTGGAAAAATCAATAATAAACCACTTTTTATAGCTAAATATATTGATGACCTGTTAGTGATTATAGATACAGATAAAAATTTGGAATTTTTAAACATACTTAACAAGGAGCACAAAAAAAAAAAATTAACTTTAGAAAAAGAAAAACACAAGTCCATTAACTTTCTTGATATAACATTGTTTCAAAACAACACAAAAATAACAAAATGGTATAAAAAAGAAATGTCCTCAAATAGATTGCTAAATTATTATTCCATCCACCCTAGATACCAAATCATTAACGTTGCAAAGAACTTTATTGGTAGATCAATATTTTTAACAGACAAAATTCAATTAAAAAAGACAAAGACCATAATATATAACATTTTAGAAGAAAACTGTTTTCCAAAAAACTTAATTAACAAACTATGGTACAACCTAATAAAAAACAACATAGTTAGTCATACAAGCAACAATGCACATAAGCAAACCACTTCAGAACAATTTATTCTCCCTTCAGCGAATTCTTCCATTAAAAATACATGCAATAATTATAACAAATCTCCAAAACCATCACAAAAAATGATCACCAATTATTTTCAGAGCGTCCCCCATAATAACTCCAATAATGAAAATATCATAAAATATAATAACAATAACATTGCTGATAATAAGATAAATGAATGTGTTAGACCAATAATAAAAAAATTCGTTAGCTTAACGTATGTACCCGGTTTAACATAAAAAATAAGTAACACTTTAAAAAAATTGAACGAATACAGTTTCAAAATAAGTTATAAACCAAAAAAACCTTTTTCCAAAGCCTTCGACACTGTCGATCATAACATCCTTTTTACAAAACTGCAAAAACTCCATCTCTCTAGCAGCGCCTTACATTGGTTCAGATCTTTCCTTTCAGGCCGGTCACAATATGTAGTCGTTCCTGGTCAACCTCCATCTAAAACACTTCCCCTCTCCTGTGGTGTCCCCCAAGGATCCTCTCTATCCCCCACTCTGTTTGCTATCTATATTAACGACCTTCCACTTCTGATTCATCACTCCCAATACCATATCTACGCTGACGATTTCCAGATTTACCTGTCTTTCCCACCCTCGGAGTTGTTGCCAGCGACGAAAAAGCTTCAGAAGGATTTGAATCGAATCAGTCTCTGGGCAGAGGCAACAAGTTGAAGCTAAACGCTGAAAAAACAAAGGCAATCTTAATAGGCTCCAATCACCTCCTCAAAACCACCCCTAACATCCCACCCCTGTTCCTAAATAACAATCCCATCAAATTCTATCCAACTGTCAAAAACCTTGGTGTAACCTTTGACCAAACTCTTTCCTGGAAAAACCATATCTCCAATATCTCCCGTTGCACTATTTCAACCCTAAAGCAACTGAACCATCTCCGTAACCTGTTCCCTTTTGAAACACGCAGACTTCTGGTCACCTCTTTGATATTTCCCCACTTCGACTATTGTTGCACAGTGTATGGGGGTATCTCAGGGGATCTCGAAGCAAAACTAAAACGTTTAATAGATTGTTTCATCCGATTTATATTTGGGATCCCAAGAGACGTCTCCATATCGCCTTATTATGAAAAGTTAAAGTGGTTATATTATATCCTTCCTACCGCCGTAAGTATTTCCTAGCCTCCTTCCTTTTCCAAGTTATTCGTTCCCGTCGTCCCTCATATATCTCTGAACTCCTTCAGTTCAAATCCTCCGTCCATTCCCGCAATACCCGCTCTAGGTCTTCAGATCTATTTACACCGGCCCACCGAACGTCAGCTTTTGATAGATCTTTCATTATTAGGTCCTCATCCCTATGGAATTCTATTCCTCCTTTCATCCGTAATTCCAATACCCTCTCCACCTTTAAATCCCGCCTATATCATCACTTCATAGCCATCCAGTCTCCTTAAAAAGTAAATTGACAATTCCTATTATTATTTACCTTTTAAACCGTTAGAAGCTCTTATCTCATTTTTTTCTTTTTTAATTTAATTTTTTCTTTGTTCTGTTTTATTTTTTTATTTTTTAGAAAATATAAATATTATTTAACCAACCTGTAAATAAGTGTGTACATATGTGTATATTATAAGATGCAGAAACTAGCTTCTTTTCACTCGATTGAACATTTAATGTGTATTCTTTTTATTTTTATTTATTTAAACTAGAGGTTTTCTAATTATTTTTATCAATTCAATTTGTTACTTAAACTTCAAGGCTCTAAAGCCCTCTCTGTATTTTATTTAATTTTGTTCTTAAGGGATACGTCCCAGAACAAATGAATAAAGAATTTATTATTTATTTAAAAAAAAAAAACCATTAAAAACTGTTTACACTAACATGAAAGATAAGATTCCAAGTATGAAAAAAACAAATATAGTGTATAATATACCATGTTCAAATTGTAAAAAATCTTATTTGGGCCACACAGGGTGCAACTTGGAAACCAGACTAAACCAGCACATAAATAGTTTAAAACCAAAATCGAAAATCAATGCAGCACTTGTTGAACACCATAAAATTACGAAACATGAATTTAATTTCCCTAACACAAAAATAATTTGCTCGCAAAGGCATAGTAAAAAAAAGGGAAATTATGGAGAGTATTCATATAAATAGAAACGTCAGCTCTAGAAAGGAATGCTCTGATATAACAAAATTTTATGGTAATATTATAAATAGGCTTTAAATTGATAATAGGATCTTATATTTTATTTTTGATTTTATCTTCAATTTCATAATCATAAATATGTTTTTACTTACAATTATATGTTATTAATAAATCAATGTAAAATGTCAATTATAATGATTAGATTATATAAATTGTTATGCATTTTTAGACCTCTATTAATTTAAAAAAAACTAATAAAAAAAAACTGTGATATTGCTATTTCTATGAGTTTTTTTAATAATTGAGTATGACTTTATTTGAATTTAATTTTTCTTTTGAAATATCTGTATTTAGTTAGACACCATCTGATATCATTCCCTGTTTATAGTTTTAATACCACTTTGTGATTACTCTAGCTCAATGCATTAGCAAGATAATAATTGCAGGATAGTTTTTTTCACTACCATGTTACTTCCGCATTCTTTTTTTATTTACTAGTTCTAGTTCTAATTATTGTTACCAAATGACATACAGTTTTTTAAAATTGTGAACTTTTTATGAATTTTGTTGAAAAATTGGTAAGATTAAGTTCCTGTATTTGTATTGTTGTTTATTCATAAGGTTTTTAATTTTAAAAAAAATTTTACCACAAGACTGTGATTTTCCCCTTTTTTGGTCTTTTTAGTTTTGAAAATGCTCGCAGACGAGCGAAATGTCAGCAATAATACAATATGACTGTGACTTTATAAAGGTCACATAAAATTTTTTTTTGAGACCCTACCTGCTTATAATTTTTGGAACCTTCATTCATTATTATAGTGGTATTTTCAGTCTTCTTCTAATTGAAGATTAATACGTAATTTATGGTGAATTCAAGTACTGACTCACCTCTTTGGTTTGTGTTGTTGCTTCCCCAGATTTCATGATGGGCATTGCTGTCCAGGGCTGCAATTATATTTAGTCCGTTTATTTTTTCCATAATTTCTTCAAGTATGGCTTTGGGGTACTTTTCCTTGTATGGCAATTATCCCGCCAGCATAATGATGGTTTTGCCCCCTTTGGGGGTGTATTTTATAGCAGCTATGTCTCTAGAACAGAATTGCCACAGAGGCAGTGGTTTTAATTTGTTTTTATACAAGATGCAGGCTCTGGGACTGTCATTTGTGGACACAGTACTGTATCCAGGTAAATTCAGCCCCTTGACCCTGCCTTTTAGTAAATAAGGTTCTTGTATAAATATGATATCTATGTCTTTACCTTTTATATACTGTTGCAGTACACCACTTGCTGCTATACAGTGGTGTAAGTTTATCTGCAGCAGTTTCATTTACTTATTATTTGCCACCAGGTGGTTCCCCAGGTGGCAGTGGGGTTGGAGTTCCGCCTTCCAGCCTGGTTTTCACTAGGTCTTTAGGTCTCGCTCCTCCTCTCACTGCCTCCTAGTGGGTCGTAAACACCATCCTTAAAGGTGTTGTCAAATTTTGCAGTTTAAAGACCCCGTGATGTGGGATAAAATATCCATCAGCAGGAAAATCCGTCATGGCAACTAAAGAAGCATGAGCCTGCTGTAGATAATCTGCAACAACTGCGTTATAAGCTATCCTCAATTCTGAAGAACGACTTAAACGTTTATCTAGGGCCATAAGGCACCTTTTGGCCACTTCGACCGATTGACCTAAACACGAAGGTTCTTCCCGGAAAGGTAAATGAACCATGAATCTTCCGGATTCTCGCCTCTTAACCGTAAGAGTATATCTCCTCACACTTAAGATAGATTTTAGTGAGGGAGAGACTTCCTCCACTCCCCAAAATCGTTAAATCAAATCTTCGATCGGCGTTTCCGCAACTCTCTGTACAACAGAGAGAATTTTTGAAAAAATTCTGTTCAATTAATACAAATCCAAATGGACTTTCAATTGTTATGGGTTGTGTTGTAGAACCTCGAACCTGTCGTCTTCCGAAAAAATAGCGACAAAACTCAGCTCCAATACCATCAATCAAACAAGGTATATCAAAATTTGGATCGGTAAGATCCAAATCTCTTAAATGATCCAAATGTGACCTATCAACCGCAATGAAAGGCAATCTCTCAACAATCTTGTAAACAATGTAGGAGTTAATGTCCAGCTTGACATTTTGATTCATTAACGATGACAATGCAAACACTGTTTTGCCTTCAATTGCTTTTGGCTCGCCTCCAAAACCCAAAATCGCGATTTTATTTTTCCTATAGGAAGTCATCTTCTATAAGCGTAAGCGTTATGAAATGGGATCGACTACCAAAATCAATTAACAAGCTTCAGAACCATCCAGTACGTTACCTACCACTGTAGCTAACACAACTATGCTTTTAGTGCAATGTGAACGACTGACTTAACTCTGTAAGGAACAAAGACTAGCAACCGTGTTGAAACAAACCCTGGTACTATACGAGCAGGGTGTGCTCAAGAAGGGGAACCAGTAAAACTCAGCTTAGTAAGTTTTTGAGGGGGGGCGGATACAGGCTAATTTTTACCATATCCCAAATATCCAACTGAAAGTATCTCAATTGCAATGCGGAGAGAACAGCTTGATGTTGGAAGGAAGGGTTGCTGGCCAGGACTGTCAAATGGTAGTGGATACTGGTTCTAGTAATACCATTGTGAGAACTGATCTCATACCAAAATGGAGATTAAATCCCCTTTCCAGAAACTATATAATTATGACAGCAAATGGCGACTCTATGGATGTACATGGAGAAGTTATAATACAAATAGAGATAGGTATTGTGAGTATACCTCACCAAATATTTGTGGCAGAGTTTACGGATCTGACCATTCTGGGGATGGATTTTATGGAGTCGCACAAGGTGGTAATAGACTTCAGCGGAATAAGGATGAAGCGGGATGGGTGAGACAAGCAGCCTTAACAGAGGAGCTTATCATTCCCAAACGAAGTGAAGTAATTGCTGAAATCCAGCTAGAAAAAGGCAGGGGAGGAATGGCTGGGGTACTGGAGCCAGTCTCAGCGAGTGACAATGGCATTCTTCTTGGAAGAACACTCATCATGGCTACAATGCATATGATACTGGCCAGACTAATGAGCACAAAGGACTAAGAGCAACGATAAAGCAAGGGAACGGTCGTAGATCAGTGTGAAGAAGCACAGCTCATTACCAATTTGAACGAAAAGAGGTGGGATAAAAGATTCAGTTACTTTTTTGGATACAATAAAACGGTTAATTAGGGAAACAATAAAAGATTTAAGGACTTACCATAAGAAACCAGTGGAGCAGCTATTAATGACGTATCACAGCATCTTTTCCTCCAGCGACAGCAACCACGGAAGGACGAGCATAGCACATCACAGGATCAATAGTTCCTTCCAGTAGTCATGGTCTTCTCCAATAGTTTTAGTTTTTGGTCAAAAAGAAGATGGTTCGGCTAGATTCTGTGTTGATTACCGAAAGCTGAATAACATTATGATGAAGGACAGCTATCCACTACCGTGCATTGATGACACGCTGCATACGCTAGTGGGGGCAAGATGGTTTTCTACCCTAGATCTGAAGAGTGGGTATTGACAAGTAGAGATACACCCAGATGACCGGGAAATGATAGCATTCTCTACAGGCAGCGACTTGTGGCAGTTTAATGTTATGCCATTTGGTCTTTGTAATGCCCTAGCAACTTTCGAATGACTCATGGAAACTGTCTTACATGGTTAACACTGGAAGACCTGTATAATTTACCTAGGCGATGTGGTGATTTTGAGTAAGGCATTTAATGAACGCTGGATAAGTTTAAGAACGCTGATAAAGAAAGAAGTCAAGTTCCTTGGTTATGTAATTTCTGGGAGTGGAGTCACTACTGATCTGGACAAGATTAGTGTAGTGCGAGACTGGCCAATTCCAAAAGATAAACATGAGGTAAGATTCCTCAGACTGTGTACCTACTATAGGAGATTCATAGAAGGATTCACAAACATGGCTAGACCAACATGGAAGGATTTATTGATAGAGAGCATTGCTGTGAAGTGCTACTGGTCACAGTGGGACTCGCTAATTGTAGAAAAAGGCATTCTGAAACGAAACTGGGAGAGTCCAGATGGGAAGGAACGACGATCGCAAACTATAGCATCATCAGGAAGGAAGAATGAGGTGCTAAAGTAGTTGCATGGAGGTGTCTGAGGATGTCAATTCGGTATCAAGAAGACGGAGAAAATATTGCAGCGATTCTATTGGGTAGGTTGTTCTGAGAACTGTGTTGAGGTGTGCTGAGTGTCTGGTATGCAAGGGACCTTGGACCAGGACGTGTGGAGCCATGATGCCATACAACATTGGAGCACTGTTTGAGAGGATTTCCATCGACGAAGCCAGACCTTACCATCATACCAATAACGGAAACTGATAAATACTAATCGCTGGTGATTACTTCAGTAAGTGCACCGAAGCTTTCGCAATACCAAACCAAGAAGCATCAACATTAGCCTAGTCTTAATGGTATCATATTCACACATTTTGGTGTCCCGTTGGAATTGCACTCTGATCAAGGCAGGAACTTTGAATCTCAAGTATTCAAGGAAGCTTGTGAGATGTTGAGTATCAGGAAAAAGGAGGACCACACCATTGCACCCTCAGTCTGATGGCATGGTGGAACGTTTTAATAGAACATTGCTTAGCCACCTTAAGATATTCTTCTAAATGATGGCGTATTGGTCAGCAGTACATAAGACGACTGGACGAACACACTTATTACCTTAATAACCCCCTTATTACCTTGATAACCCCTCCAGCGTTATATGGATTTCTCAATATTTGGCAGAGAATTCCGTCTACCCAGCGATCTCCTGTTCGGTTCCCTAAAAGTGAGAAATGCATTGTGGATGATTTTGCAGAATTACTGCATTGATGATTAAGGGAAATTCGTGCCAGAGTTAAAGACATGATCTGGATTGAAAGCGAGCTAATGAAGGCCAGATACGACATCAAGATTACCGGAAGAACTTTCTAAGAAAATCAGAAAGTTTGGTTATACAACCCAACGAGAAGAAGGGGGAAATCACCAAAGTTGCAAAAGAATTGGGAAGGGCCATATACGATCGTCAAAAGAATTAATGACCTAATATACCGGATACAATGGACTCCAAGAGCCAAGATGAAAGTAGTCCATTTGGATCGCTGGCTACCCTTCGATGTAGAAGAGGAAACACCTGTTCGGGACGAACAGTGTGAAGGAGGGGGCAGTGCAATGAATTTGTGAACTGAAATAAAAACATGTGTTTTTGATTAGTGAAGCAAAAAAAAAAGATTAAAAAGTAACCTTGAGACGGTTAAAAAAAAGTGATAAGACGAGATAAGTGGTAATTTAACCAAAGAAGACCATTGTTATTGTGAATACTATTATCTGTGTTGTATGGTGAGTATTTCTGTTATATCTGGTTTAATAAATGATTTATTTGTTGCCTAAATCATTAATCTTTTGTATAATGTATTTGTCAAACTACTATCTGTTTAAGCTAAAGATAGGGCAGTGAAGGGATGGTAGAGCCCCTGTCATGGTACAATAAGTACTTATAAAGAAGAAATATTGAACTAGGAAATAAAATTAAAATCTTAAAACGCCAAGCTCGAAACAATAATGTCATTCTTTACAAACTTCGAGAAGAAGAAGACAGAAGCACTGAAAACTTTTGGAATATTCCATTCATTGTTGCTTTGCGCAAATGAAATAATGAAGCGTAAGGGGGACTTTTTATGATAAACAGACCCATCAGTCAAGAAAGAACACCTGAAGATAGGGACTATGGAAGACTAATATCTATTTGCTTGCATAAAGGTAATAAAAACTAGTTATCATAATAAGATATCTAAGTCCTGTGGTGTATTGTATACTTTGGAAGAAGCAGAGGAAATCATACAGATTTTATTTAACAGAGACGACACAGCAGAATCTGGCAATTTGAAAAACTGTTCTGCTCCAGCACACCTAACTTAAGAATTTATACTCAAGTATATTTTTTATGACAGATTCTTTTAGAAAATCCATTCTAAGAACACTTTACTCTTATGAAAATGTTAATCTGATTGTTTAAATATATATTAAATATTCCTTTTTATATATATGTATATATATATTAAATATTCTTTTTGTTTTTGTGACGTTTGTCTGTATTATATTATATCTTTAGATATCTGAAGTGAGATTACCTTCGAAGGACATAGAAGTGAGCCAAATGGAATCCAGCAGCGGGCATTGTCAAGTAGACTTAATTTTTTCATCAGATTCGCCGCCCAGCGACCCAAAGATACAGCCTGTTTTAATTGTTGGACAGGCAGCTAATCTTAATAAAATTGAGTACCATCAAGTTCAGCATAAGTTGGAACCTAGGGTTTCTGAAGAAGTAAGTAGTTATATCTGATTGCTCATTGTTCTTCCTCAATCTCTGTATTTATTAATTTTTGTTTATAATCTTATATTTATTTGTAATCTTATAATTATTTCTGGGCCTTTGTAATCAATGTTTCTTCGTTTAGTCATTCTATTTTGACATTAAAGATAATATGTTACCAATGAGTGATAGGCTCTGGGTCCTTAGTTTTTTGAGATGTAGGTTCGTTACCTACCCGATTTGTTTGGTAGTCCCATTATTGATTTTTTGGTACTAGTTTCCCTTCATTACTTCTTCCCAATCTCCATTGAAAGGGACCTGTTTGGGGGTTTATTTGTCTCTGAAGAGTGAGCATTGCAAGCGGGAATCAAAAGATAGGATCTAATAAAACTAATCAAGACCCTTTGTAACTGATAAGGATGCGATGCGAGTCCCCCCTTAAATCAAGTCTACATAGCCTCTCGAAATATTCCACGCCCAGAAGTAACATAGGAAAATCTTCACCATTTTGAATTATTGAATCATTTTTGTAGTTTTTAGTTAAATTTTATCATAAATTGAATTAAATGAATTATCGTTTATATTTATAGTTTCTCCATCTACTTTTCTATCAATCTCTTGTGCACTTGTAAAAATTAATGTCAATGTAATTTAGAGTAAATATCTTGGGTACATATATACATGAGCGCATTAGCTGAAAAATTGTTTTAGGCCTTTTAAAAAAGTACATCATTTTATAGCTTATTTTTTCTGAAAATAATGGTTAATTCAGTTTTTCAATACCATCTAAAATACTGAGGATATAGCTATAAACATGTTGGGATATTAGATAGAACTAATATCCCAAACTATATAAACTATAGATTTTATTAACTGCAAAATACAATCTCTTTTTGAAGATCACCTATCACAGCTTATCAAATGGTTTCATGGATTCAAGACCCGCTTAGTGCCTAAGCTCCATCTGAATTTACATCTTTAGAAAAAGAATCTCATATTGATTTATCTTGCAATAATAGAATTAAGTCAAAATTTTGATATCAGTTAAAAAAGAATATTCACTACTTAGTGGTAAAGCTCTTTGAATAGTAATTCCATTTGTAACATTCTATTTGTGCCGAATAGGGGTTTTCGGGGTCAATTTATTATAATACCAATATAATAAATTGGGGCACTAACATGGAAAAGGTAGTCAATAAAAAAAAAAAATAAATAAATAAAATAAAAAAAAGGCACATACATATCGAATTGAGTAACCTCCTCTTTCGAAGTCGGTTAAAAAATAACTGACACTACAAAATTAGACTAAATTTAAGGAAAGGCAATTAAAGATCTCGTCAGTTTACAAGCTGAAATTGTGTAGTCCTGCTCCCTTCTCGGGAACATCAAATACGAATGCTAGTTTCGGCTTTCAACTAGAAGATAGAAAATGTTTTTTCTCAGAATAAAAAATTTGAATGAACATGCATATATTAACTAATAAATAATACAAATAACATATGAATGATAAATCTAGCATACAGCATATGTAGATAGAAACATAATATTTAAGTAACAAGTTGGTGAATAATAATAATAGGGTAACTAACATGGAAAAGGTAGTCAATAAAGTAGAGGTTTTTATAGGAAAAAGTAGTAAGAAGTCTTGCCAATGATATAGGAAGAGTATTAAGTCAGTGTTGAAAGTGGTTTAATTGCTATGAACACCAGAAGATGCCTCTGGTAGCAAGTCTGATTGAGTTGGCATGGAGAAGGCATTGAATCAAGCGAAGTTATCACTGCATCATAATCTCCCGAGACACATTGTTTCTGCTTACATTAGATAATCAATATCAGTCTCAGATTCAGTTGAATTGTTACGGTATATTTTCATATACAAATTCTGTTTGTGTTTCAATGCCAATATGCCTCTGAAATCAGTGCCTTTCAAACTGGTATGTAATTTTTCACCTTTTCTGCGATGAAATATGTAGTTACATTTTTTGAAGCTCCAATGATGATGATAACATCAAATTCCGTTTTCTTTCTCTATTCTACGTGCAAATGCAAATACAGCTGCCACGACTTAGCAGAAAATGAAGTATGTAATTTGCACACAGATTTTTGGCAAAAGAATGAAAACGGCCAAGGTAATTTCGTCTTTGGTTTAATAAACATAGTGCCCATAAAGCAACGGCCATAAAACCCACAACCCTGCGTTAATTCGGAGACAAATCTCTGTCACCTGCTGCTTACCATCTACTAATGGGTACATTCAAGTGTACGTAAAATCTTTCAGAGATACTTTAGGCTTATCTCAAATACATAATATTTTCACTCTGATTGAAAAGAAGAAGAAGGGAGATGTATTGTTACGGTTATATTTTCGTTAAGGCATTTAAATTTAATTTAAAATTTCGTCAAGGCAACAAAACAAAGGAAATATAAATTTTTTTATTCAGAGCAGCTGGGAACTAAATAAAATCATTATGTAGATTTAATATAAAAAAATATAAATACCTATGTTCAGATAATATAGCTAAATAATTAATGATAGCATTTATTATTTATTTGAAATAAAAATAATTGAGGTGAAAGATCAACTATCGAAACGAAAGTGATAGTGTGTGATCAAGTGGTGGCCGGCAAAAAAAAAGACAAGTGAAGTTAGCCAGTGCTGTGAGCACATGGTCGTTGGGTTCACACAAATTTCCTACGGTTTTACCAGATAATTTTGAATGGACCTTCGCTTCTTATTCACCAAAACGCGAGTGCAGACGGTGGATTACAGGAATGAGCTGGGAACGCGAGTCCATCTGGAAATTTTAGGAAAAGAAGGAGACAGCAGAGGAGAGGAGAGGCTTTAAGTCCTGCTGGTACAATTGGAAAGTACAAACTATTTTTTTTTATTTTATTTTTATTTTTTTTTTGGACTTCAAGGCTTCCACTGAAGCCCTATACTGCCCTTGCTAACACCCATGGCACTGGGTGATACTTCTCCCACGAAAGAAAAGCACCACCCAGGGCGGGGACTCGAACCCGCAGCTCCGGCATGGGAGTACGGCGCTTTACCGCACAGCCACACCGGGCCCTTGTTTCTAATTGAAGTAATCAGTAAAAGGAGGAGAGGACATTTCTTTTGTTTTTTTGTATATATGTATCAAAGACTTTAATTTTTTTATATATGTTAATTTTCTAAAATCAAGGGGTTAATTTTATTTGGTTTAGTTTGTAGTTTGATTTAGTTTGTATCTCATTAATTTTGTATAGTATTAATGAATAAAAACATTTTAAAAGTATTTAAATAAATAATGTAAAAGAATTTCAGTTGTAAACCCTAGTTACTCTGACAATAGAACTATACTAACAATAGGTAACTTGAACTGTTAGCACGAAGTCAAGCATTGAGTCATGCTAGCCTAGTGCATGACTCACGTTAAAAAATTAGTGTTTCAAATCCAATGATTGATGCTAATTTTTTTTTCTTTCTATTGAGAAATTATTTTTATTTTTTTTTTTTTTTTGTGTTGTTGCCTGACGTTGATATTAATTAAATTAATATTAATTGTGATATTCATATTAATAATAATTATTACATAAATAATAAATGTATTAATAACCTTAAAGCGATTAATTTAATTTTATTTCATTTAATCAATTAGTTAACTCAATAGTACATTTTGATTTCTTTGATTCTTTGGTTTGATTTCTTTTCCTTTGGTATGCTGACGACGTTCATGCACTAAATTAATTTTTTAATTCTATCCATATTTTCATTCTTTTTTTTTTTTCTCCTTCTGTGTATGTTAAATTGTTTATCTATTTTTATTCCATTTATTTTAAATTTTATTTTTGATATTTCGTGGATTTCACTATTATCCAAAAACAAATAGTGTGGCGCCCGTTTTGTTTTTATTTTGGATTTATTTTCATATTTGCATATTCTTTTACTTATTCAGTAGAACCCTGGCGTCGTGATTGGGCTGTTATACGGGTAATAGATTGCTCACCCCGTTTGGAGGAAAAGCGTGGTAGCAGTATGTTTTTCAAATCATAGGAGTAAAAATCCGTGATCCCATTCCCATAAAACAAAATATACTGGAGAAGACCTACAACTCATAAAGGCACCTATTTCCTTCCAAAGAAAGTCACTATAACCCTGATTCAAACCTTCACCAGCGTTTTTATCGAAGTGTTTTCAGGAAATCATTTCCTAAACTTTCATTCTACTGCTCTCAAACAGACACTTGTTCATTGTGTGATCTTCTTAAAAACAAAATAAACATAACAGTTGGACCGGAAAAACTGAAATTGATAGGCAATAAGGAGTTACATCTCAGGAAAGCTGAGAAGCTGTAAAGTTTTTGAACGAAGACAATGCTTCTTCAAGCTTGCCTACAAGTGGTATGTACACTATCAACATGGGCATGCAGCTGGTGATATTTACACACACTCCAGCATGTTTGACATCTCCAGCTGCCAGCTGTCCAACTTTAACCTTTGCATTCACGTTGGGGATACCAGCACGAGCTTCATGTGCTTGTGGCATGAGGGCATGGCTGGCCGCGGGAAGAATGAGGTTGCCTCTTATTTTCTGAAGGTTATCACGTATAATTTAACTAAAGAAAAAACTTGTCTATTGTACAAATTTAGACAACCTTTAATAACATGGAACCATGGAAGGAGTATGTGAGGGCTGACCTGCCTTTCGTTATTGAAAGGTTGATTGCCTGGCCATCTAATAATAAAAGTATATGCTGTTTGCAGCAGAAAAGGGGAAATGAAGTTAAAATTCTGTTAAAGAATAATTCTTCAATTTCGTTAAATTAAAAATAATATTAAATAGCTTCATTAATTTGTTTTTACAATTATAAAAAATATTGGAGATTAAAATAAAAGCAAAATCCTGTTTTTAAGAGAGAAAAAAAAATAAAACAACCTTCATAAAAATAAAAAAATTCTTAATAGTGAAACTCTGAAATTAATAAAAATTATTTACAGACAATAAAACTAAAGAAAAAAAAACTCCACCATTGAATAAAAAAAAAGGTCATATTTTACAATATTTGCATAAAAAAAAGATTTTAGTAGTGCCCGGGATTGAACTCAACTAGTTCCTAATTACAGTCTAGTGCTATGACCACTAGACCAAGCCTGATAATTGATTTAAGTCCATTAGAAAATCTACTCCTTCCTGATCCTCAGTGAATCCTTCCTGATGTGAATTTTTCCACATTTGTTAAGGCTCGTACATGGCACACAGAATACACAAAATAATGTTTTTATGACTTACTGCTAGCTGGCGGCTAGAATAAAGCCTCCTAAAAATAGCTGCCATTCTATCTTAGAGCTCAGCCTTCTCCACAACTTTCTTCTGTCACTTGTAGCACTTGATGCTAGACGAGGAGTTTTTAATTGAGAGAATGCAGCTCCAGTTAGTGATGGGCATAACCCATGGGTACGAAGAAAAAATAATTGTACATGTACAACTGGAACATGAGGTTTGCCCTCTAAAATGGCGTGCCACACACTGCACTCATGTCACTCGGGTGTCAGCTGACTGGCCCGACGTGTTACGAACTCACACGATGCATGACGAATACATGAAATTCCTGGCACCTCGGAAAGTTTAACATAATAAACAATAAAATTTATACACATTTAATTTTACAAAAGACAAAACAAAAAAAATACTTCCACTTAATATATATATATATACAAAATAAAATAAAAAAAAAAAAATGTTTACACACTTCTACACACAAACACACACACACACACACACACACACACACACACACACACACACACACACACCAAATACTAGGGGCAAATCCCCGCACTTTTAGGACTGCCTGGACTTGCCCCATTTTCACGCTTCCAAAATCACGACTCCTCCAACAATGTAAAAAATCTGGTGCGTGCGCGCAACACACAACTTTCACTTACCAACTTACTTAGATTAGAAATTGACGTGTTTTGATAAATATCATTTCCCAAAGTCACACATTTTCCTACATTCATATCTTATTTTTGTTAATCGTTAAAGCCGTTTTTGATTAAATAAAAAATCTGGTGCGTGCGCGCAACACACAACTTTCACTTACCAACTTACTTAGATTAGAAATTGACGTGTTTTGATAAATATCATTTCCCAAAGTCACACATTTTTCTACATTCATATCTTATTTTTGTTAATCGTTAAAGCCGTTTTTGAGTAAATAAAAAAAACCCGTGAAAATTATACAAAATTTATTGAGTAAAGTCCCCCCACCCGTAAATCAATTTTGATGAAATTTTTACAGTCATATCTCGGGCATATAAATACATCAAATACCAAGTTTGATCAAAATCGTTAAAACCGTTTTTGAGTAAATAAAAAAACACGTGAAAATGATACAAAATTATTTAAGTAAAGTCCCCCCTCCGGTTGATCAAATTTGATGAAATTTTCACAGTCATATTACAGGCATATAAATAGATCAAATACTCAGTTTAATCAAAATCGTTAGAGCCGTTTTTGAGAAAATCGAAAAAAACTTAAAAAGTTATTAAATAAAGTACCCCCTCCCTTTGAGCAAATTTGATGAAATTTTCGCTGTCACATCGCGGTCTTATACATACTCTAAATACCCAATTTCAGGTTTGCACGATTTATAGTTTTTGAGCTAGTCTGTTCACACACACACAGACACACAGACACACACACAGACCATTTCGCGGGACTTGGTTATTTTGACTCAGGGGACCCCAAAACGTGTATTTCCGTTGAAAACCGGAAGTCGAAAATTTTCACGATCGCAATACTTCCACTTACTATATATTTCATATATAGGTAAGTGAAAGTAACAACTGTTAAGAAGTTATTTGAAACACGAACATGAGGCTTAACTAAGAGGCTAATAGCTGTAAGCAGGGTTTGAAATTAACTCTTATTTTCTCGGAAACAGGATAAAAGTCAAATCCGGACTTTTATATTTCTAATAAATAAATAAAAATCACATCACTACTTTTATATTTCGATATGATCTTTATCACAATGATACCTAATATAAAAGTCAAAGATTGATTTTAATTATTTAAGGATAAATTTATTAGCTTTTTTTTTCGTATTTCTCCATATTGTTGTTCATTATTGGGTTAAAACGGGGTAACCGTTTTAATGGAAATCTTTTAGGGTATAATAAATTAATTTATATCGATCCTAAGATCGATTATTAGATTATCAAGGCTGCTGACAATGAAAAAAATATCGATATAAAACCTTAGGCTCGCTAAGGTATCGATTACAACTTATCCAATATTTACAATATTGGGGTCGGATTTCTAGGTTAATTGGGGTGCTAATTATAAAAATGATATCGATTTTTCGATTACGCGCTCAGGTATCGATTTATTTTAACTTCCGCGATATAAACGATACTGGGGTCCGGTCATAGGTTATTCGAGGTGCTGAATTTGAAAATGATACCGATTTTTCGATTACGTGATCAAGTATCGATTTATTTCAACTTCCGCGATATAAACGATACTGGGGTCCGCTCATATGATAATTGAGGTGCTGAATTTGAAAACTATATAGATTTTTCGATTACGCGCTCAGGTATCGATTTATTTCAACTTATTGATCCGCTCATAGGATAATTAAGGTGCTGAATATAAAAATGATATCGATTTTTCGATTACGCTCTTAGGTATCGATTTATTTCCTTTTTCGCGACATAAACGATATTGGGATCCACTAATGGGTTGATTGGAGTGCTGATTATGAAAAGGATATCGATTTTTCGATTAAGCGCTCAGGTATCGATTTATTTCAACTTTCGCGATATAAACGATATTGGGGTCCACTCATAGGTTATTTGAGGTGCTGAATTTGAAAATGATATCGATTTTTCGATTACGTGATCAAGTATCGATTTATTTCAACTTAAGTGATATAAAATATATTGGGATCCGCTAATAGGTTATTTAAGGTACTGAACTTGAAAATTATGTCGATTTTTGGATCACGTGCTCAGGTATTGATTTACTTCAACTTCCGCGATATAAACAATACTGAGTTCCGCTCATAGGATAATTGAGGTGCTGAATTTGAAAATTATATCGATTTTAAGATTACTTGCACAGGTATCGATTTATTTCAACTTACGCTATATAATATATATTGGGATCTGCTAATAGGTTATTTAAGGTGCTGAATTTGAAAATGATGTCGATTTTTGGATTACGTCCTCAGGTATCGATTTATTTCAACTTCCGCAATATAAACGATATTGGGATCCGCTCATAGGATAATTGAGGTGCTGAATATAAAAATGATATCGATTTTTCGATTACGCTCTTAGGTATCGATTTATTTCCTTTTTCGCGACATAAACGATATTGGGATCCACTAATAGGTTGTTTGGAGTGCTGATTATGAAAATGATATCGATTTTTCGATTAAGTGCTCAGGTATCGATTTATTTCAACTTTCGCGATATAAACGATATTGGGGTCCACTCACAGGTTATTTAAGGTGCTGAACTTAAAAATTATGTCGATTTTTGGATTACGTGCTCAGGTATCGATTTACTTCAACTTCCGCGATATAAACGATACTGGGTTCCGCTCATAGGATAATTGAGGTGCTGAATTTGAAAATGATATCGATTTTTGGAATACGTGCTCAGGTATCGATTTATTTCAACTTCCGCGATATAAACGATACTGGGGTCCGCTCATAGGATAATTGAGGTGCTGAATTTGAATTTATATAGATTTTTCGATTACGCGCTCAGGTATCGATTTATTACAGCTTACGCAATAGAAACGATATCGTGGTCGGCAGATATGTTAATCAAGGTACTTAATTTGGAAATGATCTCGATTTTCGATTACGCGCTCAGTTATCGATTTAATACGACTTACATTGTAATCGAAAAATCGACATCATTTTCAAATCAGCACCTTAAATAACCTATTAGCAGATCCCAATATATATTATATAGTGTAAGTTGAAATAAATCGATACCTGAGCAAGTAATCCAAAAATCGATATCATTTTCAAATTCAGCACCTCAATTATCCTATGAGCGGACCCCAGTATTGTTTATATCACGAAAGTTGAAATAAATCGCTACCTAAGCACGTAATCCAAAAATCTACATCATTTTCAAATTCAGCACCTTAAATAACCAATTAGCAGATCCCAATATAGATTATATCCCGTAAGTTAAAATAAATCGATACTTGATCACGTAATCCAAAAGTCGTCATTATTTCCAAATTCATTACCTTAATTAACCTATATGCAGACCACAATATCGTTTCTATCGTGTAAGATGTAATAAATCGATACCAGAGCACGTAATCGAATAATCAATATCATTTCCAACTTCAGCACATTAAATTATCTATTAGCGGATTCCAATATCGTTTATATCGCGTAAGTTGAAATAAATCGATACTTGAACGTAATCGTAAAATCGATATCATTTTCATATACAGCACTTCAATTATCCTATGAGTGGATCCCAATGTCGTTTTTATCGCTTGAAATGAAATAAATCGATACCTAAGAGTGTAATCGAAAAATCGATATCATTTTCATATTCAGCACCTTAATTATGCTATAAGCGGATCCCAATATCGTTTATATCGCGTAAGTTGAAATAAATCGATACCTGAGCACGTATTCAAAAAATCTATATCATTTTCAAATTCAGCACCTCGATTATCCTATGAGCGGACCCCAGTATCGTTTATATCGCGGAAGTTGAAATAAATCGATACCTGAGGACGTAATCCGAAAATCGACATCATTTTCAAATACAGCACCTTAAATAACCTATTAGCGGATCCCAACAAAGTTTATATCGCGTAAGTTTAAATAAATCGATACTTGAGAGCGTAATAGAAAAATCGATATCATTTTCAAATACAGCACCTTAAATGACCTATTAGCGGATCTTAATGTAGATTATATCGCGGAAGTTGAAATAAATCGATACTTGATCACGTAATCCAAAAATCGACATCATTTTCAAATTCAGCACCTTAAATAACCTATTAGCGGATCCCAATATAGATTATATCGCGTAAGTTGAAATAAATCGATACCTGAGCACGTAATCCAAAAATCGACATCATTTTCAAATACAGCACCTTAAATAACCTATTAGCGGATCCCAATATAGATTATATCGCGTAAAATGAAATAAATCGATACCTAAGGACGTAATCGATAAATCGATGTCACTTTCCACCTCAATTATCCTATGAGCGGATCCCAATATCGTTTATATTTTGTAAGTTGAAATAAATCGATACCTAAGCACGTAATCCAAAAATCTACATCATTTTCAAATTCAGCACCTTAAGTAACCTATTAGCAGAGCCCAATATAGATTATATCCCGTAAGTTGAAATAAATCGATACTTGATCACGTAATCCAAAAGTCAACATTATTTCCAAATTCATTACCTTAATTAACCTATATGCAGACCACAATATCGTTTCTATCGTGTAAGATGTAATAAATCGATACCTGAGCACGTAATCGAAACATCAATATCATTTCCAAGTTCAGCACATTAAATTACCTATTAGCGGATCCCAATATTGTTTATATCGCGTAAGTTGAAATAAATCGATACTTGAACGTAATCGTAAAATCGATATCATTTTCATATTCAGCACTTCAATTATCCTATGAGTGGATCCCAATGTCGTTATTATCGCTTGAAATGAAATAAATCGATACCTAAGAGTGTAATCGAAAAATCGATATCATTTTCATATTCAGCACCTTAATTATGCTATAAGCGGATCCCAATATCGTTTATATCGCGTAAGTTGAAATAAATCGATACCTGAGCACGTATTCAAAAAATCTATATCATTTTCAAATTCAGCACCTCGATTATCCTATGAGCGGACCCCAGTATCGTTTATATCGCGGAAGTTGAAATAAATCGATACCTGAGGACGTAATCCGAAAATCGACATCATTTTCAAATACAGCACCTTAAATAACCTATTAGCGGATCCCAACAAAGTTTATATCGCGTAAGTTTAAATAAATCGATACTTGAGAGCGTAATAGAAAAATCGATATCATTTTCAAATACAGCACCTTAAATGACCTATTAGCGGATCTTAATGTAGTTTATATCGCGTAAGTTTAAATAAATCGATACTTGATCACGTAATCGAAAAATCGACATCATTTTCAAATTCAGCACCTTAAATAACCTATTAGCGGATCCCAATATAGATTATATCGCGTAAGTTGAAATAAAACGATACCTGAGCACGTAATCCAAAAATCGACATCATTTTCAAATACAGCACCTTAAATAACCTATTAGCGGATCCCAATATAGATTATATCGCGTAAAATGAAATAAATCGATACCTAAGGACGTAATCGATAAATCGATGTCACTTTCCACCTCAATTATCCTATGAGCGGATCCCAATATCGTTTATATTTTGTAAGTTGAAATAAATCGATACCTAAGCACGTAATCCAAAAATCTACATCATTTTCAAATTCAGCACCTTAAGTAACCTATTAGCAGAGCCCAATATAGATTATATCCCGTAAGTTGAAATAAATCGATACTTGATCACGTAATCCAAAAGTCAACATTATTTCCAAATTCATTACCTTAATTAACCTATATGCAGACCACAATATCGTTTCTATCGTGTAAGATGTAATAAATCGATACCTGAGCACGTAATCGAAACATCAATATCATTTCCAAGTTCAGCACATTAAATTACCTATTAGCGGATCCCAATATTGTTTATATCGCGTAAGTTGAAATAAATCGATACTTGAACGTAATCGTAAAATCGATATCATTTTCATATTCAGCACTTCAATTATCCTATGAGTGGATCCCAATGTCGTTATTATCGCTTGAAATGAAATAAATCGATACCTAAGAGTGTAATCGAAAAATCGACATCATTTTCAAATACAGCACCTTAAATAACCTATTAGCGGATCCCAATATATATTATATAGCGTAAGTTGAAATAAATCGATACCTGACCAAGTAATCCAAAAATCGATATCATTTTTATATTCAGCACCTCAAATAATCTATTAGGGAACCCCAGTATCGTTTATATCGCGTGAAATGAAATAAATCGATACCTAAGAACGTAAACGATAAATCGATATCATTTTCCACCTCAATTATCCTATCAGTGGATCCCAATATCGTTTATATCGCGTAAAATGAAATAAATCGATACCTAAGAGCGTAATCGAAAAATCGATATCATTTTCAAATTCAGCACCTCAATTATCCTATGAGCGGACCCCAGTATCGTTTATATCGCGGAAGTTGAAATAAATCGATACCTGAGGACGTAATCCAAAAATCGACATCATTTTCAAATACAGCACCTTAAATAACCTATTAGCGGATCCCAATATATATTATATAGTGTAAGTTGAAATAAATCGATACCTGAGCAAGTAATCCAAAAATCGATATCATTTTCATATTCAGCACCTCAAATAATCTATGAGTGAACCCCAATATCGTTTATATTGCGGAAGTTGAAATAAATCGATACCTGAGCACGTAATCCAAAAATCGTCATCATTTTCAAATACAGCACCTTAAATAACCTATTAGCGGATCCCAATATAGATTATATCGCGTAAGTTGAAATAAATCGATACTTGAGCGCGTAATAGAAAAATCGAAATCATTTTCAAATTCAGCACTTATATTATCTATCCTATGAGCGGACCCCAGTATCGTTTATATCGCGTAAAATGAAATAAATCGATACCTAAGAACGTAATCGATAAATCGATATCATTTTCCACCTCAATTATCCTATGAGTGAATCCCAATATCGTTTATATCGCGTAAAATGAAATAAATCGATACCTAAGAGCGTAATCGAAAAATCGATATCATTTTCAAATTCAGCACCTCAATTATCCTATGAGCGGACCCCAGTATCGTTTATATCGCGTAAGTTGAAATAAATCGATACCTGAGCCCGTAATCGAAAAAATCGATATCATGTTCAAATTCAACACCTCATTTATCCTATGAGCGGACCCCAGTATTGTTTATATCGCGTAAGTTGAAATAATTCGATACTTGAGCGCGTAATAGAAAAATCGATATCATTTTCAAATTCAGCACTTATATTATCCTATGAGCGGACCCCAGTATCGTTTATATCGCGTAAAATGAAATAAATCGATACCTAAGAACGTAATCGATAAATCGATATCATTTTCCACCTCAATTATCCTATGAGTGGATCCCAATATCGTTTATATCGCGTAAAATAAAATAAATCGATACCTAAGAGCGTAATCAAAATATCGATATCATTTTCAAATTCAGCACCTCAATTATTCTATGAGCGGACCCCAGTATCGTTTATATCGCGGAAGTTGAAATAAATCGATACCTGAGGACGTAATCCAAAAATCGACATCATTTTCAAATACCGCACCTTAAATAACCTATTAGCGGATCCCAATATATATTATATAGTGTAAGTTGAAATAAATCGATACCTGAGCAAGTAATCCAAAAATCGATATCATTTTCATATTCAGCACCTCAAATAATCTATGAGTGAACCCCAATATCGTTTATATCGCGGAAGTTGAAATAAATCGATACCTGAGCACGTAATCCAAAAATCGTCATCATTTTCAAATACAGCACCTTAAATAACCTATTAGCGGATCCCAATATAGATTATATCGCGTAAGTTGAAATAAATCGATACTTGAGCGCGTAATAGAAAAATCGAAATCATTTTCAAATTCAGCACTTATATTATCTATCCTATGAGCGGACCCCAGTATCGTTTATATCGCGTAAAATGAAATAAATCGATACCTAAGAACGTAATCGATAAATCGATATCATTTTCCACCTCAATTATCCTATCAGTGGATCCCAATATCGTTTATATCGCGTAAAATGAAATAAATCGATACCTAAGAGCGTAATCGAAAAATCGATATCATTTTCAAATTCAGCACCTCAATTATCCTATGAGCGGACCCCAGTATCGTTTATATCTTGTAAGTTGAAATAAATCGATACCTGAGGACGTAATCCAAAAATCGACATCATTTTCAAATTTAGCACCTTAAATAACCTATCAGCGGACCCCAGTATCGTTTATATCGCGGAAGTTGAAATAAATCGATACCTGAGCAAGTAATCCAAAAATCGACATCATTTTCAAATACAGCACCTTAAATAACCTATTAGCGGATCCCAATATAGATTATATAGTGTAAGTTGAAATAAATCGATACCTGAGCAAGTAATCCAAAAATCGATATCATTTTCATATTCAGCACCTCAAATAATCTATGAGTGAACCCCAATATCGTTTATATCGCGGAAGTTGAAATAAATCGATACCTGAGCACGTAATCCAAAAATCGACATCAATTTCAAATACAGCACCTTAAATAATCTATGAGTGAACCCCAATATCGTTTATATCGCGGAAGTTGAAATAAATCGATACCTGAGCACGTAATCCGAAAATCGACATCAATTTCAAATACAGCACTTATATTATCCTATGAGCGGACCCCAGTATCGTTTATATCGCGTAAAATGAAATAAATCGATACCTAAGAACGTAATCGATAAATCGATATCATTTTCCACCTCAATTATCCTATGAGTGGATCCCAATATCGTTTATATCGCGTAAAATAAAATAAATCGATACCTAAGAGCGTAATCAAAATATCGATATCATTTTCAAATTCAGCACCTCAATTATTCTATGAGCGGACCCCAGTATCGTTTATATTGCGGAAGTTGAAATAAATCGATACCTGAGGACGTAATCCAAAAATCGACATCATTTTCAAATACCGCACCTTTAACAACCTATTAGCGGATCCCAATATATATCATATAGTGTAAGTTGAAATAAATCCATACCTGAGCAAGTAATCCAAAAATCGATATCATTTTCATATTCAGCACCTCAAATAACCTATGAGTGAACTCCAATATTGTTTATATCGCGGAAGATGAAATAAATCGATACCTGAGCACGTAATCCAAAAATTGACATCATTTTCTAATACAGCACCTTAAATAACCTATTAGCGGATCGCAATATAGATTATATCGCGTAAGTTGAAATAAATCGATACTTGAGCGCGTAATAGAAAAATCGTTATCATTTTCAAATTCAGCACTTATATTATCCTATGAGCGGACCCCAGTATCGTTTATATCGCGTAAAATGAAATAAATCGATACCTAAGAACGTAATCGATAAATCGATATCATTTTCCACCTCAATTATCCTATGAGTGGATCCCAATATCGTTTATATCGCGTAAAATGAAATAAATCGATACCTAAGAGCGTAATCGAAAAATCGATATCATTTTCAAATTCAGCACCTCAATTATCCTATGAGCGGACCCCAGTATCGTTTATATCGCGTAAGTTGAAATAAATCGATACCTGAGGACGTAATCCAAATATCGACATCATTTTCAAATTTAGCACCTTAAATAACCTATCAGCGGACCCCAGTATCGTTTATATCGCGGAAGTTGAAATAAATCGATACCTGAGGACGTAATCCAAAAATCGACATCATTTTCAAATACAGCTCCCTAAATAACCTATTAGCGGATCCCAATATATATTATATAGTGTAAGTTGAAATAAATCGATACCTGAGCAAGTAATCCAAAAATCGATATCATTTTCATATTCAGCACCTCAAATAATCTATGAGTGAACCCCAATATCGTTTATATCGCGGAAGTTGAAATAAATCGATACCTGAGCACGTAATCCAAAAATCGACATCAATTTCAAATACAGCACCTTAAATAATCTATGAGTGAACCCCAATATCGTTTATATCGCGGAAGTTGAAATAAATCGATACCTGAGCACGTAATCCGAAAATCGACATCAATTTCAAATACAGCACTTATATTATCCTATGAGCGGACCCCAGTATCGTTTATATCGCGTAAAATGAAATAAATCGATACCTAAGAACGTAATCGATAAATCGATATCATTTTCCACCTCAATTATCCTATGAGTGGATCCCAATATCGTTTATATCGCGTAAAATAAAATAAATCGATACCTAAGAGCGTAATCAAAATATCGACATCAATTTCAAATACAGCACTTATATTATCCTATGAGCGGACCCCAGTATCGTTTATATCGCGTAAAATGAAATAAATCGATACCTAAGAACGTAATCGATAAATCGATATCATTTTCCACCTCAATTATCCTATGAGTGGATCCCAATATCGTTTATACCGCGTAAAATAAAATGAATCGATACCTAAGAGCGTAATCAAAAAATCGATATCATTTTCAAATTCAAATCGCGTAAGTTGAAATAACTCGATACTTGATCACGTAATCCAAAAATCGACATCATTTTCAAATTCAGCACCTTAAACAACCTATCAGCGGATCCCAATATAGATTATATCGCGTAAGTTGAAATAAATCGACACTTGATCACGTAATCCAAAAATCGACATCATTTTCAAATAGAGCACCCTAAATAACCTATTAGCGGATCCCAATATAGATTATATCGCGTAAGTTGAAATAAATCGATACTTGAGCGCGTAATAGAAAAATCGATATCATTTTCAAATTCAGCACTTATATTATCCTAAGAGCGGACCCCAGTATCGTTTATATCGCGTAAAATGAAATAAATCGATACCTAAGAACGTAATCGATAAATCGATATCATTTTCCACCTCAATTATCCTATGAGTGGATCCCAATATCGTTTATATCGCGTAAAATAAAATAAATCGATACCTAAGAGCGTAATAAAAAAATCGATATCATTTTCAAATTCAGCACCTCAATTATCCTATGAGCGGACCCCAGTATCGTTTATATCGCGGAAGTTGAAATAAATCGATACCTGAGGACGTAATCCAAAAATCGACATCATTTTCAAATACAGCACCTTAAATAACCTATTAGTGGATCCCAATATATATTATATAGTGTAAGTTGAAATAAATCGATACCTGAGCAAGTAATCCAAAAATCGATATCATTTTCATATTCAGCACCTCAAATAATCTATGTGTGAACCCTAATATCGTTTATATCGCGGAAGTTGAAATAAATCGATACCTGAGCACGTAATCCAAAAATTGACATCATTTTCAAATACAGCACCTTAAATAACCTATTAGCGGATCCCAATATAGATTATATCGCGTAAGTTGAAATAAATCGATACTTGAGCGCGTAATAGAAAAATCGATATCATTTTCAAATTCAGCACTTATATTATCCTATGAGCGGACCCCAGTATCGTTTATATCGCGTAAAATGAAATAAATCGATACCTAAGAACGTAATCGATAAATCGATATCATTTTCCACCTCAATTATCCTATGAGTGGATCCCAATATCGTTTATATCGCGTAAAATGAAATAAATCGATACCTAAGAGCGTAATCGAAAAATCGATATCATTTTCAAATTCAGCACCCCAATTATCCTATGAGCGGACCCCAATATCATTTATATCGCGTAAAATGAAATAAATCGATACCTAAGAACGTAATCGATAAATCGATATCATTTTCCACCTCAATTATCCTATGAGCAGATCCCAATATCGTTTATATCGCGTAAGTTGAAATAAATCGATACCTGAGCACGTAATCAAAAAATCTATATCATTTTCAAATTCAGCACCTCAGTTATCCTATGAGCGGACCCCAGTATCGTTTATATCGCGTAAGTTGAAACAAATCGATACCTGAGCACGTAATCGAAAAATTGATATCATTTTCATATTCAGCACCTCAATTATCCTATGAGTGGATCCCAATATCGTTTATATCACATAAAATGAAATAAATCCATAACTAAGAGCGTAATCGAAAAATCGATATCATTTTCAAATTCAGCACCTCAATTATCCTATGAGCGGACCCCAGTATCGTTTATATGGCTTAAATTGAAATAAATCGATACCTGAGCACGTAATCGAAAAATCTATATCATTTTCAAATTCAGCGCCTTAATTATCCTATGCTGAATAGGATTTGGATAAAATCTTAGAGCCAAAAAAAAAAAAAAAAAAAAAAAAAATTACCCTATGAGCGGAACCCAGTATCGTTTATATCGCTGAAGTTGAAATAAATCGATACCTGAGCACGTAATCCAAAAATCGACATCATTTTCAAATTCAGCATCTTAAATAACCTATTAGCGGATCCCAATATATATTATATCGGTAAGGTAATTTATTTTACCCTAAAAGATTTCCATAAAAACGGTTAACACAATAATGAACAACAATATGGAGAAATTCGAAAAAAAAAGCTAATAAATTCATCCTTAAATAATTAAAATCAAGCTTTGACTTTTATATTAGGTATCATTGTGATAAAGATCATATCAGGACTTTTATTTTCTGGCCCGAAGTATAAAAGTCATGATGTGATTTTTACTTATTTATTAGAAGTATAAAAGTCCGGATTTGACTTTTATTCTGTTTCCGAGAAAATAAGAGTTAATTTCAAACCCTGGCTGTAAGGTTGTCTTTAGAAAGACCTCGAACCATCTTTGGAATAGTTGACTTTAATAAAGAAGAAATATTACATGAGAATAGAGAAAAATAAACTTACCGCATTTTCTCGGTCAACATTGAACCTACTATAACAAAATAAAATTTTCATTGGTATTGGTATTATCACGTCCTTATTCTCCTCATGTTAGTGTCAACACTAGTAATCTCGAAGTCTGCACCTAATTCTTCCCAGTGATTCCTTTTCTAATTTAAGTTAATTTTAACAATTTTTTTATTGTGTTAATAAGTTAATTATATTTCATGTTAAAGATTGTATGTCCATACGCTTGATGCTCTAGCTTCTGCATCGGCTGTTGCTCGTTCATATCCATTATTTTCTATGAAATCTCCAAAGGCACAGAGAAAGGTGGAAGTAAGGGTTGAATTCGTCATAGTGGATTCTGATAGTGTGCGGTTGGACTATGATCTTCTTCAATCAGTAGCAGATGGAGTTCGTATGACAGCTTGTATTGTTGACAAACCTTGCAATATGATGGGTTCAGGAGAATGATTTTGGCCATTAAAGGGTAAAGAAGATGTTAAAGCATGTTTTAGATTTCTTTAATAATAAACTCCAACTGTTTTTAATTATCTAAATTTAGGCTTTATAGGCTAAGGCCAATTTTCGGTACCATCTCAGCATTTTCTAGCTAGAAGTGGTACCTTCTCCAATCTAGATTGAGAGGTTGTATTTGATTTTTAGTGTATTCTCTTAATAAATCTTGATTTTTACACTATGGCTTATATTTTTTGGTAATCTTTTTTGGTAATCTGTTTGATAATACTTGCCTTAGTTGTACTTCAAGTTGTCCTAGTTCTGTAGTTGTAGGCCTAATAGCACCTAAAATCCAATGAACAACAAGAAAAAATGATTCAGGTATTTAAGAGAGGACGTCGTGGGCTTCATCCAAGAACTGGTGACTCTGTTATTTCACTGTATCTGAATAGTGTAACTCTAGCAAGCCTTCCTGCACGTTGTTCACGTCATAATGCACCAGCTCGTCCTCACTCTCTTGCATCTGTGGTGAAGAATGTGTCTTCTGGTAGATCAGAAACAATAATCGTAAGTCATTAATAGATAATTTGTTATTATGGATTTTTTTATTGTGTTAATAAGTTAATTATATTTCATGTTAAAGATTGTATGTCCATACGCTGATGCTCTAGCTTCTGCATCGGCTGTTGCTCGTTCATATCCATTATTTTCTATGAAATCTCCAAAGGCACAGAGAAAGGTGGAAGTAAGGGTTGAATTCGTCATAGTGGATTCTGATAGTGTGCGGTTGGACTATGATCTTCTTCAATCAGTAGCAGATGGAGTTCGTATGACAGCTTGTATTGTTGACAAACCTTGCAATATGATGGGTGTCTCACATTTTTTACAAGTATTTCTTGTTTTTTAATTTGGTATATTTTATGAAGGAAAAGATTAAAAAAAAAAAAAAATTTCAGGAAATTGAAGCTGTTAGCAAAGATTATAATTTAGAAATGTCTGTATTCAGAGGAGAACAACTTAAAGAGATGGGTCTTGGAGGAATTTATGGAGTGGGTATGTATCAGGTAGTGATGTTGGTATTTTTCACTACATTTCTCCCTTTATTGTTTATGTTTAAAATCAGATATTTAAATGTTATTTAGTACTCTTAGGACTTAATAGTTCGAGTTAGTAAGTGACACGGTGAAGATCGCCTCTGTGATTTGTAAATCATTATATGTGGTTTTCCGGACTTTTAAAGGTTGAAACTGTACAGGTTTATAGTGTTCATATTAAAAAAGGCACTCATTAAGTTTCGTTAACATTTACCAGGAATAAAGCCTTTAATTAAGGTAAGATAAATTATACTATTTGGTGGATCTAGCCTAGGCCAGCCAGGGGAAGGGGAAGCTCCGCCCATTATTTATCTAGCGCAGCAAAGCCTTTGTATATAACTTACCAGTAACTAGCTACTTAACATATAAACATTAAGCATCAACAGTACCTCTAGTTACTTCATAATCAACACTCATTTATTTTTATTTAAATTAATATAAAAATGGAAGAAAAAAATCAACAAAATCCTTAGTATGGTAACATCTATTCCAACAATAGAAGCTAAAATTGATAATCTTCGAACAGAAATTAATTCAGAAGTAGAAAATATGAAAGAGGAAATTTTGTATCTTAAGCAATGTCAAAATCGTCAAAAAAGGCTAAATATAGTTGTCACTGGATGTTTGATTTGAAAATTATGAAGTTTAATTATCCAGGGCTGGTCTAAGAAAAAATAAATGTTGTGAAACAAACTTATATTTCTAACAAAATAAAATAAAATTCCCTCTGATGGGCAAAAAAAAAAAAATAATATGAAACTTCTTATAGCTGATAAAAATGATAAATAAATGAATAAAAAATTTTCTTGGCTTGTAATGAAGATAGAAAAGGAAAATACAAAATAGTCCGAACACAAAAAAATCAGTGACTGTCCTTTACTTGACTGAATTTTACGGCATGGACGAGCTGGACGGCGACGTCTTACTCTGCATAATAGTCTTGATGTGGTGATTGGGTGCACCCATATATTGAATGTCTCTGGCCGTAATTGAAAATAAAAAAAGCTTGATTTCCTCACTTTACTTGATTCTGTAATAGGCCTACGACGACTGCTACCTTTTTCGTATCATTCCGCGTGACATCACAGGGGTAGTTCCAAAAAGTAGTTCCATGGTCTGGATAGTGCTGCCCCCTGCCTGGCATGGGCTTGAAGTGACGCAATAAATATTTATTACCTGCGGCCTACTATCAACAGAGATAGCCAGAGGATTAGGCCGCAGGTAAAGCGCTCAGCTGTGTTGACTACCAGCTCGTACTGAGTAATGCCGTATTTTAGTCACATTAGATTTTTAGGGTACAAATTAATTTGCATAAATTATTAATAATAAATAAAAATAAAAATGTCTTGTCCTGAACACTGGATTACAAGCATGTAATAATTACGAAGCCGTATCAACTTTAATGAATTTATTCGCCTGCTTAGAATTAGATGTAAGAAAATATGATATAGTTGATACAAGACTATTAAAAAACAAAGACATGGTGATTCTTAAATTCTCGTCAATTTTAATTAGAAATGATGTACTAAGGGCAAAACGTAAATTGAACAAACACGAAACATTTAAGAATATTAAAATCAAAGAAGATTTTCCATTCGAAGTAAGAAGGATAAGGAGAGAATTGTATCGATTCATGATAAACAAAATTGAAAAAGGGCATAA
This sequence comes from Aelia acuminata, assembly GCA_911387785.2. Classification (NCBI taxonomy): domain Eukaryota; kingdom Metazoa; phylum Arthropoda; class Insecta; order Hemiptera; family Pentatomidae; genus Aelia; species Aelia acuminata. The sequence continues at coordinate 82,757,287 of OU426980.1, forward strand.
AGTTATAATCTAATAGGATAAATTATTGATTGACGGCACACTTTACACATTAGAAGATTTAATAAATAGCGAAAAAGGAGATAGGACTAAAAGACCAAGAAGTGAGGAATCTTCTCCCGAAAATAAGGCCGAGTCAACAGAAAGAAATGGGATAGAAGGTTTACATAATAAAAAACATGCAAATAAGAAAAAAAAATAGTAATTTTAAACCAAGAAGCCTCAGTCTGGACCGATATTTTAAAAAGAATACTAAAGAGCTTAAAAAAGTATTAAATACTGAAGAAAATGAAAATCCAATAAAAAAAGGTGAACAAATATTAGAACCCTCACAGTTGTGTTCTGTACCGACTTCTTAGCAGTTAAGGGGCAACAATGTTTCCAACATAAGAGATGACCTTGGAAATTGTAATAGGAAAATAAACAAAAAGGAAAAAATGAAATTACTAAAGATAAAAAATTGGGATATAATTACCTATAATTGCAGAACATTATTGTCGAATGCGAAACTTACGGAGTTAAAAAGTGAATTGGAAGATATAAACTGGTCTGTCATTGGCCTGTCGGAAATGAGGAGATATGGTACTGGCTGCTTGGAGTATCAAGACGGCACCACACTTTATTATAACGGCACAATAAAAGGACTAGGCGGAACTGGGTTTCTCGTAAATATAAATAAGGAAATGGAAATACTTTCATTCAAAACATACACTCATCGTATCTCTAGGCTATTACTACAGCTAAAAAAAAACCAGAGGACAGTATTTAAAATAATACAAGTTTATGCTCCTACTACAGATGCTGAAGAAAGTGAGATTGAAGAGTTTTACTTAAATTTACAAATAGCTATTGATGAAGGTAAGCATAATAAACTAGTATTAATCGGAGATTTTAATTCAAAAATTGGTGGTAAAGTTAAAACAAAATATATAGGCAAATTCATAATGGGAGAAGAGAATAACAGAGGAAAAAGACTTATAGAGTTTGTTGAAGCTAATGGCCTTTATATCATGAACACTTTTTTTTAAAAAAATCCCCCATGTTAAGTGGACATGGCAGAGCCCAGATAAAAAATGAAATAGATTTTATAATAGTTAAAAATAGGCAACTAGTGTACAATGTGGAAGTATTAAGCCATCCCGACACCGGCAGTGATCACAGACCAGTAGGGGCAATGCTAAATACCAAATTCACCACTTTAAAAAAGAAAAAAAGAAATAGAAAACCGGTAAAAATTTAATCAGAAGAATTAATAGCATGGAAATTTGAGGACAAGTTAAAATCAATTATGCCAGTAATTAATCATTAAATGACACCTTCAATCCAAATAAAGGAAATAAGAGATTTGTTGAAAAAACTACAAGAAGAGTTTAAAGAAGAGAATTACCAGGTAGATGAAAATTGTCATAACTTGCCCAGAAAGATAAAAAACCTCCTGGAGAAAAGAAGAACATTGAAAAAAAAAGGAGAGATACAGGGGAACTTAACAAATTTATTAGGAAGGAAATTGAGAAATGGTTGAGAGAAAAGAAGATAGAAAAAATCAAAGGAGCTATAAAGGCAGGAGGAAAACTAAAAGACGGAGGAATTGCTAAAACAAAAAGGACTCTTATCTTAAATGAAAATGGGCAAGAATTAAATGACAACTCTGAAATAATTAATAGAATAAAAGATTATTATGAACAGCTATACTATGATAGAAAAAATGATAAAAAAAGGGAATGGAATATAGAAAGCTGGGACACAAAAGAAGAAATTATGCTTGAAGAAGTAATAAGTGCAATCGGTAGCTGCAAGGAAGACAAAGCAGGAGGTGTTGATATTCTGACAATGGTACTAATAAAAGCTGGAGGAAAGATTCTAGCACAGGCTCTCACTCATTTATATAATAAATGCCTTAAAAATGCATATTTTCCTAAAGAATGGGAAACTGTGAAACTCATAATTTTGCCAAAGAAAGGAGATAAAAGAGATCTAAATAATTATTGCCCATTAAGTTTGCTCTCATTACTATACAAGATATTTTCTAAAATTTTACTTAGGAGAATAGAAGACCAATTAGATATTGAATTAGACAAACATCAAGTAGGCTTCAGAAAGAACTATTCTACTTCAGACCACATTTTTGTGATCAAAGAACTGATCAAAAAAGCGAATGATCATAATCTTCCAGTTTTCCTTCTGTTTCTAGATAATGAAAAAGCTTTCGACTCCCTTAAAACCGATAGCATTATTACCATGTTAAAGAAAAGGAACATTAGTCCTAGGATATGCAAGATAATGGAAGACATGTATTCAAGATCTAACGCCAAATATACATTAGGTAACAAAAAACTAAAAATAAAAATTTGCAAAGGCGTACGAAAAAGCGATACTCTATCTCCAAAGATATTTATATCAGTTCTTCATGATTTAATGCAGTCTATGAATTGGCAGAACAAAGGAATAAAAATCCAAGGAGAATGGCTTAATCACTTAGAGTTTGCGGATGACCAAGTCCTGACAGGTAAATGCAAAGAAGAAATCCTAACAATGGTGAAACAATTGATAGCGGCAGGAGAAAACATAGGGCTCAAATTAAACTATAAAAAATGTAAATTTGTGTCAGTACACGGTGAAGAAGATTTAAGAATTGGTGAACACCATGTAGAGAAAGCGAACAATTTTCTATATTTCGGGCATCTTATTTCTATTAAAGGGCAAGATGAAGAAATGAGCAGGCGATGTACCCAGGAATGGCGTGCACTCTTCAAGTTTAAAGATATATATACTTAGGTCAACAGTGAGTCTAGAAGTCAAGAGGAAACTTTGGATGAGCACAGTGCTTCCTGCCATGACCTACGGTTGCGAAACCTGGGTAATTGACAAGAAGACTAGTGTCACAAACTGAGGGTAACAGTCAGAGGGATGGAGCGATACCTTCTCGAAATATCAAGGCGAGAACGTAAACCAAATACGTGGACCAGAGCAAGAACTGGGCTCCCGGATATTATGGAGATGGTCCACATAAGGAAGTGGACCTGGACCGGACATGTCATCAGGAGAACTGCTACAACATGGACCCAGCAGCTTATGGACTGGTACCCAAGGGAACACCCAAGGAAGAGAGGACGTCCACCTACAGATTGGGACCAGGAGATGAAGAAGAGTTGCGGAGGGGCAGCCTGGAAGCGAGTAGCTTTGGACAGGAAAGAGTGGAAGCGGATGGGACTGGTGCATTATTTAGTGTGGATGCAAGAGTATTAGAAATAATTGAACTAAAAACCTCAACTAAATGTTGATTTTGTACATATGTAAATAATGGATGTATCAAGCTATTGTAAATTTTTTATTATGTTTTATAAGATGTGCAAATAAAAGGTTATTATTATTATTATTATTATTATTATTATAGTACTCTTAAGTAAATAAAAAATCTTTGGTTTCTGATAATTGTTCAGATTTTTTCAACTATTCAACTTAAAGTAATTCAACACTTCTGGGTAAAGGTTTGCCCCCCCCCCCCCTCCAACTTGGCTGTTTCTGCACTATGGTCATAAAAAATGTCAGCTTTCCTTCTGAAGAAGAAAGTCCTCACAAACCTCAAACACAAGATGCACTTTGCTCGACATTCTTCTGCTTTGAGTCTTATTTCTGAGATCTGGAACTGCTGCTTTTCTGTTTGTTGATATCCACAAGCAGATCCTAGTGACGATCAAAAAATTATTTGAATTCACATTTTCCTTTGTTAACTTTTACACTAATGAAGTTGGATCTATACCTTGAAATTCTCAGTAAATTTGCTAGCAATACTTCCATTTTGTGATCTCCAAGTGGCTTTTTGAATCTTCATATTAGAAATAATGTGCTACTGATGAGTCTTAGTTTTACTGTTACTGAAATGGCTCCAGATAGATGGAGATAAGTGGTGAAACTTCATAAAGTCCCTTTGTTCCACTGAGGGATAACAGGAAATAATCAATAATCAAGTTTAAATGCTGAGTTCGTCCAGAGAAGTAAATTGCCTTCCTGTAGCGAATATCATCCTACTCAAATGTAACAAACAGTTTTCGATGTTGAGATCAGGAGAACAGACTTTCTGTGGCAAAAGTGAAATATTCTATTCAATTTTTTTTTTACCAACCAAGCCGTGTGGACTGGAGCATTGTCTTGTTGGGAAATGGATTCGCTCCGGTGAGCTCGATTATTGTTTCTGTTGTTTCCTAATACTTTTCAGTATTTTTTTTTAAAGTGCAAAATTTTATTTCACTTTGCTGCGATAACCATTACTGAGCTACCATATTTGCCAGCGACTTAAAATCCTGTAATTTTCTTGGTGGTCAGGAAAAGAATATTGAATGAATGAATAACACTTTTATTTAAATATATACAAATTTATAACAAAAAAACAAAATAATCTTCAAAGCATAGACAATGACAGTAAGCCATCTGTCGAGTTTGCTAAAGTGTATTCATAAAACATAATTTATTTTTTTGGTTAAAAATTGAAATTCTGAATGAAAAAGTATCTGTATTTTACAATTTTACATAAGTAAGCCGAAAGTTTTACCCAGTTTGGCCCGTTCAATATATTTAATACTTTTAAAGTTAATTTCTCCTTACCCATGTACTCTTTTCTAAACTCCTTCAAAACAGAACATATTCCCAAAAAGTGATAGGTATCCTCCGGCATGTTTAAGTTATACATGGCACAAGTGAATATCCTGTCGCCCCTCCATGGTTGGTAGTTTAGTCCGAGCTATTCGCCTCTTGCTCTGAATATAAATTATTTTTTATATAAACTCAGTGCGTTGTTGACAATATAATGTTTAGCCTGATCTACATCTAGTTTTTTATACAATGTGTGGAATTCGCTCATTTTAAACCTGTTTAGCGTTTCGGCCTTAATTTCAATCTCAATTTTGTTTATTAAATGCTCCAGAACTAGTGTTTTAAGAATGTCTCTATTTATTTTGATTTGAACCTGATTACCTATTTTCACTAGTTCTTTATACCAATGTATTTTCTTATCTATAATTACATTTTCTAGAAAATTTGATAATCTATTCGTGGGGTGGTTTCTTAATACTTAAAGGATATAATTTAGATGTTATTTTAATGTGTAACTGTAGAGAGATTGGTTTGAGGTTTCTAACTGTAATGTATAATCCGGTGTTAGGAGGGAAGTAAAACAGTCTTTGTACAAAATATTTTTGTATTTTTTCTACATCTGACAAATTCAAATATCCCCAATCTTGAGCTCCATATTATACCATCGATCTTAGAGCACTATTAAACACTTGCATTTTCTTCTCAACTGGAATAATTTTTTTAGCTATTATTTTATTCCTTATACTATTAACTGCAAATTTAGCTTTACCTATTTTCTCTCTGCAATTTATTTTAAAATTAAACGAAGTATTAATGTTTATACCTAGATATTTATAATTATCCACACGCAGCACTCTTTACCCCTTAAAATACCACTTTTCATTCTTTTTCAGTCTTCCTCCCCTTCTCCTGCTTACCATAATCTGCAATTTATTCAAGTTCACATTAAGTTTCCATTTCTAATAGTACACTTCGATATCTCTAATCATTTACTGTAAGGAAGCAGATGAAGAGGCAATAAGCACTTTGTTGTCGGCGAACATCAGGGTTTTTATTTTCCGTTTATTTATGAGAACTCCTCCTATCAACTCATCCTCTAAATCGTTTATAAACAATGATCGCTTCTCGGCCTATTGGCTAAGATCAAAGTGTAGGATATGAATATTGGAAGCCATCAAGAACATTTTGATAAATTGACCGTTTGTTATTAGTGAATATAACTTTTCTTAACCTTTCTTATAGTGTACATGATCCTGTGCAAACTTTTTACACTCGACTTGTGGTGTTGTGAAAACAACGTTGTTTTTTTCTGAATCCTCTGCTTTTTCAAGTGTCTTGCTCTTTGAAGAATTGTTTGCACATTTTGAATGTTAGTGGTCCCTACAGCTAACAAAGCGGTCTGTCTAGAATCTCCTGCAGAGTTAGATGATTCACATAATATTCTCCATTATCTCGCATAATATTCTTGTTCTCGCATAGTGGTTACCATTCCCCTGCCAAGGCATTTCTTTGTGTCATCCTTACCTACTAGTCTTAAATAATTTCTAATCACGTGCTTGTACAGGTATTGGGCTTTAACAATTATTGAAATTGTTTAATTTTTTTGCTTAGGTTTTAATTATGCCAATTTCACACCACATTATCGCTAGGCATTTTGAAAGTTATTAATTTATTTCTAAAAAGTTAGGTAATTAAACAAACAAAAAATTAATTCAAAAGCACGAACAGTTTGATTGGAGATTTAATGAAAGACTGAGTGGCCTATATTTTTGACTCACATGAAAAAGCCTTAAAATTATTACTAAGGGGCTATTTATTTATTGATATATAAATATCTATAAATCAATAAATTTCTTTCTTCTCACTTATTTACTTATTTTTGTAACTGAAAAATTGTGGGGTGGCCTATCATTTTATCGCATAGTATACTTTAATGGTTCATAGAATAATAAATATAACAACCATAAGGGAGTATAACCAATTCGAAGCCATGCTCTGAATGGCCCTCTGATATGCTTTACGGAAATGACCTGGCATGTCAAAGGATATCAGATTCGGAACTTGGAATGTAAAATCTCTTTGTGGCAAGGAAGTGGAGATTGTGGAGGAGATGGAGAATTACAAATTTTATTCTAGTGGTATGTGAAATCAGAAAGAAGGATTCTAGAGAAACACAGCTTGACAAGGAGTATAGCCTGCTCTATTCAAGTGTTCCACGAGGTAATCGAGCAAATGGATTGAAGTTCTCTGAAAGTGAAGTTCTCCAGAAAAATCAAGATTTGGAACTGGTTAACTCAAGAATAATATTTGCTAATCTCATTTTCTAAGTTAAAAATGTTGCACTGGTCCCGGCCTACGTGCTAACTGAGGACTCTTGCGTGATAGATGTGGAACCATTCTACACTCATCGAGCATAAAAACAGTTGGTGGAGCGATCTCTTCCACCCCCTCTATAGTTAACTGACGCAACGTTTCTCTTACTCCCACTCTACTGGCTCACACTACCAGCCAAAGTTCAAAATTATAAGTTGTTTTTTATTATAATTGCAATATTGTCTTACAATAAGTTGATTATATTTTTAATGCTTCAGTAAATGAATGATTTATTGATTTTTATTAAAAAAAACTTTGACAAACTCCGTTTATCCCCTTAAAAACCAGATGGTTATGGAGTAGAAAATGATTTAAAAAAAAAAAAAAAAAAAAAAGAATATAAAAAAATATATATAAATCAATCGGTTTGTTATAAAGTTATGAACATTATTTAAATTAAAATAGTTTTTACTCATCTTTATGAAATTTTTAAACTTATCAGGAAATCCTGAAAAATAGGTAGGCATCACTTCTTTATTTTTTTTTATTGATGAATGGGGATATCTAGCCAGAATGATCATTTCTGAAACGTTCTGAAAATGTGATCTGTTGCTGTAATACTATTTCCTATGGTTTTCCCAATTCTTTATCTACTCGAAATTTTAATGAAGTGCCATTTATAACATCAAAATAAAAATAACACATTAATCTATAATATATATGCAAAAATAAACGTACCTTTCGAAAGTAATCCCCAGCTTTTCATCCTTTTTCTTATTGTGACACCCAAATGGTACACATTGAGTCATAGTGAATTAGCCGTAATAGCAAACTTACTTCAAATCTCTAAAACTTTTAGATATGCATAATAACTAAAGAAAAAAAAATTACATTTAGCTGATATCTGTCCATCGTTAGATGTGAACCAGTTGAGAGGAGAGACTTGGAATGCAATGAATCAGCTGATTTCCTATCTATGAACCATGTCTACAATAACCTTCTTCATGTTATCGAAAAGCTGAAATACAAATCGTGAAATCTACTGAAGCTGATACAACTTTTTTAACTGAAAAGGACTCGATGAGAGTA